>JAHFWJ010000207.1:1800000-2033140 GCA_028555115.1 Himalopsyche japonica
TTAGTACTATTTCCCCATTATCATTATCATCTGTTATGATCATGACGATAACAGATGATGATGTTCGCGATAAGTGAAGCCAGTACTGATCGTAAAATATCTTATGGAAATAAGCACGTTTAAAAAAAAATTTAATGTAGTAATATTCCATAAACATTGCATTATTAATATTAACACTGTGTGGATCATAATAAACTGATGCTGGTCATGAGTTAAACTGGGCCCAAACTGTTTTATATAACATGCTTTAATAGTACTATGAACTGGTTTTATTCATTTAAATATATGTATAGCCTATCAACCCATAAGTGATAGCTTATACCTTAAAAGCAAAAGTGGTTGAAGCTTAAATGAAAATCATTGCTAGCAGTAATTGAGACAGTGGAAATAATCTCGAATAAACATTATTTAATAATTCATTGGAGCGTTCTGAAATCTATTCAAACTGAAATAAAAACTTGTAACTGTGTTGATTTTGGCCGGGATTTCACCTTGAAATATTTCTTTTTTTTACTGCGGTTACAACACCGACTTCGAAGTTATTGGGAGAACGTGACTTTTTGATAATGTTCTTTAAATCTGGTTTATTACTGCCACCACACAAACAGGGTAAGTAGTATTTGCTTTCTGTTCATGCCCAAAAATATTATTCGGCAAACCGTATTCATAAACCGTCCTAATATGACCAGTAATTCCTAAGTAGGCTCGTATGTTATTTGGGTTTTAACTATATTTTGAGAGTAAAATGTTGATTTCACAACTCCTTTAGAAATAATTTTCGATTTAGATTATAATGGAGTAAAAATAAGATAAGATTAGTTAATAATAAAGTAATACTACACGTATTAAATAAAAAATATCGATAGCTATTTTGGAATCAAATTGAATGTTCTAAATTTTAAATAAAACTGAAGACTAGTTAAAGAAAAACAATGAGTAGAATGATATCGATATTTTATAAAGAAATTTATATTATGAAAATTATGTTATGACGTTCGCTTGAAACCGATATAGATATGAAAAATAAAAATAATATTTTTTGAACTAAGCAATTTGTTATTTGGATCATATTTTTTTGGAGCTTGTAAATATTGATTAAAAAAATGGTCAGTGGATTATGATTAAGGTAAAAATGATTTTCAAATTCATAATTTCAGGACTGTAGTCGATTAAGAAAATTTGTTTATTATCATTGTTCGCTTTTATTTCATACAAAATAAAACAAATAAATAAAAATTGATACATACTAAGCGGAACTATATTTAACTGTATAGTTTTCAGGTTGTAAGTTTAGTGAATGTATTAGCAATTTTAAATAAGTTAATTAACCTATAACTTGAATCTTAACTACGTAGATGGCAATTGGAATTAGTAAAGAAAAAGTGATCTTTTAATACTGAGATAAAGAGTATATTATGACTTGGATTTTTCAATTTATGTTTAAGGACTCGTTCTTGGATACTTCATTAATGCGTTTTCAAGCGAAGAGGTACTTGTCAGCGAAATCTAGTGTTATCATTAAAACTAAATTATTCCCGCACTTAAAACTGTCACCATTACTTCACATCCCTTGTCACTTACTCCACTTTTCACTCCATTCGATTCCACTCTCAGCAACACCAGATAGACCCTTAAAAGGGTGCTTCAATGCCTTGTCTTAGGTAAATAATTAAATTTAACCATGCCTAACAATTCTATCAGTGCTTCTTTGGGCCAAGTCAGAGCTCTTAGAACTTATTTATTACTAAAACTAACCTAAATATTCTAATTTAATATAGCCTACCGATTTACGTAAAATAATTTTCATACTAAATATTGTATATTTTTGGCATTTATACTTATAAAATCTTCGAAATCTGCTCTCACGTTAGAAAAAAAGCCAATTAAGGTTAATTTAACACCAAATAATTTTTAAGTTATTGAATTATAAGCCACCAGACTGTAAAATTTTTATTCTTATTCTCAAAAGATTATTTTTTGTATCGCAAACATATAAAATAAATCATAAACAAAATATTTTATCCTTAGAAATGATTTGTAAAAAAACAATATGAAATGAGATGACATTTACCGAAAAAGGTAATAGTTTAAAAGTGTGATTTTTACACCGTTCATAGTGCTGTGATGGCGCCCAAAGTACATTTGAAAAAATATCGTAGTCCCGCATTTTTTTCAAATTCTTTTATACCGAAATATTGAAAACACAAAATAATGGTATGTTAGAACATATAGCGGAACATTACGGTACAGTAAATGATTATTCATTCAAAAAGCTTTGTATATGATTTTTTTTGTATAGATTTTGATTTAAACGAAGGTTTAATCAAAATTGACAGCTGGCAGTATTGGTGAATAGTACATTAATAGTATTAATGAACACTAGAATTTCAAATCAATGATATAACTGTGTTAATTGTTGTAGTTAATATCTTACATTCAAACAGACAGAAGGTAAATGGTGATGCATTACAATAAGTACATCAGATTAGAGTATTGGTTTATCTTTTCAGAGTATTTAAATTTTCTTTTAGATATTAATTTATTTGAGAAAAAATCGTAATAGGGCAAGAACTAATAGTAAAATTAAAAATAGTATGGTTGTCTTCTATATCTATTACACCGATAACACAAAACCTGTGAAGATGTCTTTCCGAAACTTTTCTAAATAGACCGATTTATGACTTAATAAAATATGATAAAAAAAACCATTCAAATATTAAAATGGTTGATCAGTACATAACCAATGTGTTGCCAAAAAGAAAATAATGTTACATGAAGATAATTGAAAATTTAAACCAAAATTGTTTTAAACGTGTATAATGTTATACTTTTAAGGTGTTTATTGTCACTTCTTGATGGAAAGGCATGATATTTTAAATAATAAAAACACATTTTTTTAGTACTTATTTCCACAAAATATATTTTTTGATCAGGACCGGTTTCGCTCATCGCGAGCATTATCAACTGAAGCGAAACCGGTCCTGATCAACAAAATATATTGTGGAAATAAGTACTAAAAAAATGTGTTTTTATTATTTAAAATATAATGTTATACTCGAATGATTAAACATTTTTAAGCGTAAGGCAATAGTCTCGCAAAGATTAAATACTATAAAAGTTCTTAAGGTGCGTTACACTCCGATGTATCGGAAAATATTAAATACTTAATTGATACGTAAAATTCGACGGAATATATTTAGCATAAGCGGAGTATCATCCAGAATTAGAAAAAGATTGATTATTTTTTAATTTTAAAAATATTGTACATAGTAAACAACAACACAAAATAAACGAAAATATTTGTTACAACCGTATTAGGGTGTTAATATTTTGAAAGGTAAGAAAGACTTTTTCTTTTTCACACAACAACGGAATAGTCAATAATTAACAAAATACAGCCGAGAAAGCTTTTTGATGCATACACGTATACTGAATATTCTAAATGACTGTGTGAGTAGCATATGAGAGCTTGTGGATCGTATGCTTTTTTCGCGGGAAGTATGAGGCTGGAGTTGAAACGCGTCGCAGCCTAACGATCGGCTATCCTTTGGGACCCGCGATGACGTCACGTGCCAATACTCGCCAAAGCTTTCGAGTGTCGAGAGCTTAAAATAAAACTACAGTCTGTATCGATTGCAAGTTGTATCTACAGGAAAAATCGTGTAACGACGCGTGGAATATGGCAATTTGAATATTCATTTCAGTATTACGTACATAATTTAATTATTCTTAAAAAATAAATCGTGCACAGGATATAATTAATTATTTAAACAATTAAAAATAAACTCCGCTATTAGTAGGCTATGTGCTATTATTTTTGAAATGAAATATAAATATCACTGATTTTTTATAGACAAAAATTTGCGATTAAGCACAGTTGGGCATGAAATTAGGCCTTAAAATCATGTCGTGCTTAGTTTTTCACGATTATCGATAGCTACATACTTCTGTGTCATTACGTAAAATATTATTGTTAAGATGGTCTGATAATTCCTATTTTCTTTTTTTTTATAATAAAGAAAATAATCAGTATTACATGCTAATTCATATTATACATAAAAAAGTACGCTCGGTCCTTGAGAAAACAAAACAATTCCTATCAAAGTTAGTTTCGGGAAAAGTCCAAATAATATCTTCGCCTATTTTTTTTAGTTTATCACATAAATCACGCCGACGAATTTATTCCAGGTATCTTAATTTACCAATTTGTCGGAAATTAATCGGATGTTCGATTTTTTCTATTCAAGGGTGCGGTAATCACTTTAATGGTAAATTAAGTTCTTCGTTGGGACTGGAGTCGTAATTCCTTTGCGGTTAATTTGCCTCGACTGAAAACGTTTTAGTACTAGTCGAAATAATTAAGGAAACCCTGAGCGATTGAGTTGCAACAAATTCCTACTAATGAAAAAATGCGTTACACTATGTACCCCTCTTTGTATAGATTTAGAATCCTTCATGCATCCATTGTATCGGTGATACAGTGGTTTTTACTTGGCTTGATATTAAATAATGCATAGTTAGCCGAAAATACATAGATTTTTGTTGTTGATGATAAAATCGTTGCTTAATACAACTTTCGTTGCTTTCATTTCAAGTCATTTGGATTAAAATGATTATTTGTAATTCGGTTAAATTAACATTTACTGACTGATTATAATGATTTTAAATTGGGCTATTTTCTAAACGTTTTTTAACAAGCATTTAAAACAAGCGTCACGTAAAAATTATCATAACATTCAAAACAAAATTTGAATTGTTAGAATTTTGTACGATTCCACATGTTTTGTCACTAACGACCCGGGTTTCGCCTTTCGGCATTTTCAGGCATTCTATCCCATGGATGCAACAGAACTGACGAAGACGTCAAGCATCTTCAGTCGATATCATAAATTATTCAAAACAAACTTTGAATTGTACCACTGCACATATTTTGTCACTTGTAACCCGAGTATCGCCTATTGGCATCTTTAAGCCTTATGCAACACGAATGTCCAATAGAATTAACTTATAAACAATTACCAGTTTACATTGATTATATACAAGAAGAATTTATTTAAAAAAACACAGACTCTAATAATAGGACCAAATCATAAATTTGAATGAATTTCAAAATGATCGATTTGATTATAATGAAACTGTGATGAGTTAGTGATAAAACATGTGGAATCTTAAAACGTTTTATAAAATAAAATTCTCCAAAAAAATTAACATGCGTTTTTATTATATCGTTTTTGTATTTCGTATGTATGTAGAAAGATTTTCACATCTTATCGTACGAAAAATAGTGTTTGAAATTTATGTGTACATAGAAGAACAATAATCAAAAGAGTTTCTTGATTAAATAATTGAAAAAGTAATCATGTCTTTAGTTAAAGAAAGAATACAAGTGGCACTAACTTATTAATGGTGTAAATTAATTGAAAGCTGGGATGAATAAAATGGTCAATAAACCACAATTAAGCTTGAAGTTCAGCGAGAGTGTCGTTTTAATTTGTTTGCCGAAAATGAGATCACACTGTGTGGTAGTCAAACATTATCACTAATGAGGATCTTGAAAGGACTTCTGGGGAGATTTGGTGAGGAGGTGGGGTAAGATTAGAAAGAGGGTTGAGTGGGATTATTGTGGCTCAAAGAAACATTCGTTGGGGTTGGATGATTTTCTCTCACCGCAGACGTAAGCCTTTGGGGCAAGTTTTGAAATATGTCACGACCGCTAGACGAATGCAATAATATGCTACGAATGATATTTAGTCAAAGTTATGTCAATTGACAGAATGGCTATAGGGCTTTCATTTTTATAGCAAAATTACCAAGTAAAATGCCAGAATTCTTGACCAAAAACAGCAAAAGTTGAACGCTTTTAATTATAAATTAACACAATTTTTTTAAACAACCAGTCAGTCGATTTCGTCAGTATATAGTGCTATCCAAAAATATTGAAAAAAAAATGTTTTTCGATTATTCTGTTATAATCATGTACGCACATAGCTTTTCAAAGTCAAATGGCAAATATTCAATTATAAAAATATTTTTCTTTATTCTCTTTTTGTTGTTGTCAAGATAAAAGTGTGCACAGCACACACACCATCTCTCCCGCATCGTGCGCCCTAAGAGCGTTGTTGGATGTTAAAGGGGCGTACTGACATTTGATCATTTCTGTATTTTTTTAAAACCTAGCATAGAACCAATGAACATTACGCTGTAGATTGAAAAAAATTGTGACTATTTGTATAATACCTCACATACGACATATTCCTTTATGATTACCTTTTACATTAACTATTACTAAGCTAAATTGCCTACGTAGTTTCCAATGGTATTTGAAAATATAAATTCATAAAATTTTGCGAACCAAATAAAAGCATAGAGCAATGTTTAACTTTTAACAATATTAAAAAGTTTAAAAGTTACAATATAGTACCGATTTGTCAAATATAGTTTCACCATTATTTATTGCACAACGACGTTGGATGGTTACTTAAATTATGATAAATTTTCATGATTGGATACATGATAGATAAAACAAACTATGAATTTTGTATGAAACACAAAAACTTAGTTTACAACTATCTTTGCAAAGTATACATTTACATAAAGCTTTTGACTTTGAAGGACCCATGTCATGAAAATATATTTAATCTTAAGTAAAGTGAGATGATGTCATGACTTTTACTTTGAGTAATAAGTGAATATTTGACAGAACAATAAACTGAAAAGTCTAGGGGCTTAAAACAACTATAAATAAATGAAATATCGTGTTATTTCTTCTGGCCATTTCAAGTGGAAAAATATTTATGAAGCAAAAAACATTCAATTAAATAAAATTAACGCAACATTAAGTTCTACCGACTAACAAAGATCCAACTGTCTAAAACAAAGAAAAGTCACGAACTTTTATCCCTTAAAAGCAGTTTCGTTTCATTTTTCTGACCGCCCATCGCTATTTCTGATTGTGAAACTTTCAGGTGACAAATTGCTTCATTATTTCAAAGGTGAGACACCTTTTGATAAGTCATTCTCAGTGAAGTCTCTCGGGAAGGGTTACTTACCAAGGCTGTGAAAAGTATTGTATATTTTTCTTATATAATATCTTAGTATTCAAATTTTATTCTTACTAACCATTATGGTATTGATCTTTAACGGATTTTTTAAAACTTTCTAAAATAAAGACCGTCACAAGTATAAATAATTTAGAAATAATAAGCAAAGAAAAAATATCATTAAGTATTTCTATATAAAAAGTGAAATAATTGAAAGGAAAGTGATTGATTTAAGGGAAAGTAAAATGATTGTATCAAAATTCTTCTGAGATTTGGTTGAACATTTAAATTGTTTATATTGATGATCAAAGTTAAGTTTTATTCAAAGAGATGATCGCCCACGAAAGATATCGTCGAAAGCATTAATATATGAATATATTTTGATATTTTTTAACTATTGCACACTAAATTATTGAATGAATTTACATTTAAAATTGTTATTATTCTAACGATATTTTATCGTTTACTCTGAGAAGATTATTTCCAAATATTAAGTGCGAGTTAATGTATATATTATATATATATTGAAATGACTTTTAATGTGTATGTTGACATTCTTGATCACAAAAAAGATATAGGTATTTTTATGAACAATAAAGATTTTATACATGGAAAAGTTTTCTTTATACCGATATTTGAAAGAAACACACAACTCCTATTATATTGATAAGTGTAAAAATGTTGAATTCAATCTTTTCTGATTCCGTTCTTTGAAGAGAAATACTATCATATTAATATTGTACAATGCGACAACCCTATCAGTGACTCGTTGTCTAGTATTCTTTTCAAGGTGTAAAGCTCTGACATTCTTTTGAGCCTTTGCTTCACAATGCCAAGCTTTTCAAACTGGCTAATGTCTTATTACTTTATGACAAAGTGCGTTTGCATGTAATGTTTTAAATGTAATTTTTGCGAAACGTTTGACGAAGTTCCACGCCTGTAATGAGTTGTCATCTCATAAAATATTTTCATGAATAAAATGGGGTTTACATTTAAATAAACACTCTAGAATTGCTTAACTTAATGAAACTCAACACGATTTCTAAAAGGATTGCAATTTTTTTCAAATGAATATGTATGTTGATTTAAAATAAAATATATACCCAGCTTAATTCCAACAGTCGAAATATATGTGAGAAAAACCAAAACTTTCAAACAGTGAGTATATCAAAATTCCGTTTTGAGATATGTTGTTTGATATTCACCATTATTCGACGAAATATAATGGCAAAGCTTATGTGAGGTATTAAAAAAAAACTTGGCTCCTTCATGATTGACTCTCATCCATTAATTGCATTAATTCCTTCAATATCATCCTAGCATCCGTCAGTTCCAGAATGCTCAAATCACATCGCATGGAAAGAGATCTGCAGTAATCCTTTTTCAACGTCTCTTCATGATAGTTGATAATACAATGCGTTGATTAGTACATTGCCTTTTCTACATGCTGTTCACAAACTCAATTCACTCCATCCCCCTAATAATTATCATATAATGCATCCTCGCAGCTGAGTAGACAGGTATTCTGAATTTTATTTAATACTATGAAATTTAGTCAACGGACGTGTTCAAAGGCACCAAGTTGCTTACGTTTCAAACCTCTGTTATCAGCGTAAACACATGATGAATGGCGACAAGAAGTCCAGCAGATGAGACTTAATGATTCAAAGCATTTTCAACTTTTTTTTAATTTTAATATGGGCATATCAGCTGGCATTGCCACGTTCACACGAGACCCACAGTCTCTGTCCATCAATTTAGTCAACAATATAATTTTGTTTGCTTCTATCACTATGTAACTGTAATAATCTTTAGAAATAGTTTAATTCCCACAAGTTGCAGCCGTCTTACACTGGAATGAAGTATGCAAAATATGACTAAAAACCTACAACAATACGACGAAAAAAATGTTTTTTTTTTTTTAAATAATTTTTTGTTTAAAGTTACATCTCTTTCGTCAGTGAACAATGTTATAAATTATCGGCGTCCAGATAATCCATAAAATAAAAATCGCATTGATTGCATTTTTTCTGAAGATTTAAGCATTAAACAAAGAGACAAGAGGAATGTTATAACGACAGCGCAATTACAGATTTGATCAACAGAAAGTTAAGCAGAATGTAGAGCGCTGTGATAAGTAAATTCTGTAGATTATACTTAGACACCGACGGCTTATTGATTTTTTACTGAGATTATTCAGTATTTCCTTAGCCTTGGCGCCAATTGTAAAATGATACTCTTGAAAAATAGCATAAATACGTACTGTTGAATGCTGATTATGACTTGAACACAATTTAATCCTGTTAAGATATTTGGAGATTGCGCATTAAGTATGTATTATAACGGTAGCCTGCCGTGAAATAAATAAACGATCGCATAAAGATTGCTTATTTTTTATTCACGACTCCGAACGAAATTTGGCTATTGTAAAATGCGGGAAATAATAATTTTAATTCGAAGAGCTGATATGGTTATTATTGATGTGTTTTGTGATTTTTTTATGAAAATGAATCTTTCACTGAATTTTTGACTATTTTGATATTCATTATAACAATTCATTTGCATACAAATAGTAGAATATTGACTTATTTATTGAATATCGACCTGGTACTTTTGAATACAATTTTACTCGGTGAATTCGGTGTTAATTTTGCGAAAGTTCATCTTTAATATACATATTAATTGATCACATTCACCAAGGAAAAAACAATTTTATCGATTTTAATATACACTACACAATTTAATATAAATAGCGACGATGTGAAGATTTACATTTCATCATCAGAGTGCTTATGACGAAGAAGCCAGTCCTGATGTTTGTAATTTAATATATGGATGATGGACAAAATAAACTATGTTTTGTTAAATTAACCATTAATTAAATAAAAAATATTGGAACTTATTGAATGAAACGCTAGATAAAAAAGCCCATATATATCAGTATCAGGTATTGACAATTTTTTTTTTTAAGGTGTTAACTGTCACTTCTTGATGGAAAGGCATGATATTTTAAATAATAAAAGAACATTTTTTTAGTACTTATTTCCACAATATATTTTTTGATCAGGACCGGTTTCGCTCATCGCGAGCATTATCAACTGATAGAATACAATTTACAAACAAGTCTATTTATACAAAACAAAAAATTAATTTGAGTTAAAGGTAGCAGGTGTACAAAACCATGGGTTCAAGAACTAGGAAACAATTTACATAAAATCATACAATATTGATACAAATAAAGTAAATTAGTATAAAAATTAAATGTTCACAATCACTTATTAAGAATTACAATTACAATTATGGTAAATCAATAATCCATTAGGAGCTCTGAACAATCAATAAGGAAGTAAGGAGTGGAAATTTTTTAATGACGAAAATAACCCACACTCACTACTTAATGGAACAGAATAAATTAATACATGAGAAGTCGATTAAAGATGAATCGATGAGATGGGAAGATATGGTCAGTCAGGGGCGTTCCAATATTTATGTAAAAAAATAAAGTAAAAGGAGGCAATATCATTTTTCAAAAAAAAAAAAAATATATATTTATATAAAATATATATTTATTAATCTAATTTAATGAGTATAACAATGGTGACGACGCAAAAGTAGTTTGTTCATTTATAACTTAAGTTACAAACAGGAAGATCGTTTCATACTAGATTTAAGGAACATTTAGCTTGTGGCAAAAAAGGCGATGAGATTTCTACTTTTGGAAACCATTTGTTTCAAAATAAACATTCATGTGATTTTACTATAAACTACAAAATCCTGCATTTCAATAACAAATCACTGAAATTAGATAAACAAGAAATCCTTGAAATTAATCGATATATATTTTTGCCTAATTCTAACCTTATAAATGAACAAACTACTTTTGCGTCGTCACCATTGTTATACTCATTAAATTAGATTAATAAATATATATTTCATATAAATATAATTTTTTTTTTTTTTGAAAAATGATATTGCCTCCTTTTACTTTATTTTTTTACATAAATATTGGAACGCCCCTGACTGACCATATCTTCCCATCTCATCGATTCATCTTTAATCGACTTCTCATGTATTAATTTATTCTGTTCCATTAAGTAGTGAGTGTGGGTTATTTTCGTCATTAAAAAATTTCCACTCCTTACTTCCTTATTGATTGTTCAGAGCTCCTAATGGATTATTGATTTACCATAATTGTAATTGTAATTCTTAATAAGTGATTGTGAACATTTAATTTTTATACTAATTTACTTTATTTGTATCAATATTGTATGATTTTATGTAAATTGTTTCCTAGTTCTTGAACCCATGGTTTTGTACACCTGCTACCTTTAACTCAAATTATTTTTTTGTTTTGTATAAATAGACTTTTTGTAAATTGTATTCTATCAGTTGATAATGCTCGCGATGAGCGAAACCGGTCCTGATCAAAAAATATATTGTGGAAATAAGTACTAAAAAAATGTTTTTTTATTATTTAAAATATCATGCCTTTCCATCAAGAAGTGACAGTTAACACCTTAAAAAAAAAAATTGTCAATACCTGATACTGATATATATGGGCTTTTTTATCTAGCGTTTCATTCAATAAGTTCCAATATTTTTTATTTAATTAATGGTTAATTTAACAAAACATAGTTTATTTTGTCCATCATCCATATATTAAATTACAAACATCAGGACTGGCTTCTTCGTCATAAGCACTCTGATGATGAAATGTAAATCTTCACATCGTCGCTATTTATATTAAATTGTGTAGTGTATATTAAAATCGATAAAATTGTTTTTTCCTTGGTGAATGTGATCAATTAATATGTATATTAAAGATGAACTTTCGCAAAATTAACACCGAATTCACCGAGTAAAATTGTATTCAAAAGTACCAGGTCGATATTCAATAAATAAGTCAATATTCTACTATTTGTATGCAAATGAATTGTTATAATGAATATCAAAATAGTCAAAAATTCAGTGAAAGATTCATTTTCATAAAAAAATCACAAAACACATCAATAATAACCATATCAGCTCTTCGAATTAAAATTATTATTTCCCGCATTTTACAATAGCCAAATTTCGTTCGGAGTCGTGAATAAAAAATAAGCAATCTTTATGCGATCGTTTATTTATTTCACGGCAGGCTACCGTTATAATACATACTTAATGCGCAATCTCCAAATATCTTAACAGGATTAAATTGTGTTCAAGTCATAATCAGCATTCAACAGTACGTATTTATGCTATTTTTCAAGAGTATCATTTTACAATTGGCGCCAAGGCTAAGGAAATACTGAATAATCTCAGTAAAAAATCAATAAGCCGTCGGTGTCTAAGTATAATCTACAGAATTTACTTATCACAGCGCTCTACATTCTGCTTAACTTTCTGTTGATCAAATCTGTAATTGCGCTGTCGTTATAACATTCCTCTTGTCTCTTTGTTTAATGCTTAAATCTTCAGAAAAAATGCAATCAATGCGATTTTTATTTTATGGATTATCTGGACGCCGATAATTTATAACATTGTTCACTGACGAAAGAGATGTAACTTTAAACAAAAAATTATTTAAAAAAAAAAAAACATTTTTTTCGTCGTATTGTTGTAGGTTTTTAGTCATATTTTGCATACTTCATTCCAGTGTAAGACGGCTGCAACTTGTGGGCATTAACATTAATTCAAGTATTGCAAGTGACGTAATACTAATACAGAAAAATGCAAATAATATTGTATAATATTGGGCTCTCGCCCATTAAACTACTGACTTTATATGGATGATTGTGACAAAAGGTTTTGACATCTCCTTCTAGTGATGCGGTTGTAAGATATAAGTGTCATAAAATATGCATCTTTTTAATAACCGTGCCAAAATTTATTTTTCGATATGCCAAAAGGGAAACTATTGTAGAAAGAAGGTATACGTCGTGAGAGACTATTAAATTAGATAATATTATAAAGTAATTAAATCATTACAATGCCAAGGCAACACAATTCTTACTATCCCAAGGTAATACAATTATTTATTATTAGAAGGTCATACATTAAACTAAACGACAAAATTTCAATAGGAAAATTACGCTGCCTTATTAGTGAAAAGAACTAACATAAGTATTGCTATGATTGCGTGATTTCGTAAATTTTACTTGCCACGCACAGAAAATTGTACACATATTTTCATGGATATTTTATTTAAATATTTCACAGAAATTTTTAGTTACACGAAAATAAAAAAAGTTTAAATTTAGTTGGTAGTAGAATATTTTTTTTGTATTTCTTTTATAAAAAAAAATTAAATCAATATTTTTACTGTTCATGTTTTTCACATAATTTTAACGTTTCAATTGAAGGTACGATAACTCATACAATGATATGTGGAAATAACTTCGCTAGAATAATTTGTAAGTCCGTTTGATTCTTTAGGAATATAATATGGCCTTAACAAAAGCTTGTGTCGCATATGAAAAATTTGGTCCAAAGTTAAAAGAAAATATTTTCAATCGTTCATAAAGAGGGTTAATATTTGTTTATTGTCAATTAATCCATAGTTTTCTTTTCGAAATAATTAAGTTGAGATTAATTAACCAGCATGTTGGGTAGATTAAATGGTTTTAAGACAATTTCAATGAATTCAATGTGGATTCGCAATCTTACTGCTAAACCAATAGTAAGAAAGGTGAAAAGATCTTTGTGTTATGTAAGTGATGAAGGTGTCCTAATCTGGTTGTAAGATCTTTTTGTAGATCGATAAAATAGATCTAATCAGGAATTAATAAAATTATAAAAAATAATTGAGATGAAAATTACAGTAGTTAAATTTTGTAACATTAAATATTGTTCCCTAGGTGATTGCATATGAAAAACAAAACTTTTTTCAATGTCACGAAAATAGATACTGTTAGTACTGAAAATATATATAATAGATATATACTTATACATATACTTATATATACATACATATAAGTTAAAATTATAAGTAAAATAATATCAGGGCTCTTAACGAACGAATTATTATAATATATATCGGTCACCATTACTGGTCCCTCTGCGGGGTGCTTCTTTGTTTCCGTGCCATATGTAAACTTTTTGATATAGCCGCCTTTTTAGTTTCATTTACAAGTTTTATAGCGAGAAAGAAACAAGCTAGGCCATTAAAACAGGAGATAAGATGTATTGTGTACCTTTTCTACACAGCTATATATAGATAAGCAAATGTTCGTTTAAGCATAGTTCTGACGATGGCGAGAGCCGAAATAGCTTTGTAGAACTAAAATACATTGCTATTTTTTTCACTGTGTTATAATGGAGTTCTACCAAGTGAATGCTAATGCAATCAATAAATCAGATGACAGTGTTCATTTTATGAAAGAAAGTTTTATATTAATCTGCAAAAAAAATTATTAGTGATAATACTTAACGAATTTTCAATCCATAGAAGAAATGTAAGTTATTTCACTTGAGAGAATAAGTTGGCAGTGTCGAGCGTATGGCATCTGATGCAAAAAGTTAAGCGACTGCGCTACAGATCGTTCACGCCGCACGGAAACGGATCTTGGGAGAAGAAAAACTTTTTTCCATCACTTCGTTGCCCCAGTGCTACGCTTTACTCGAGACTTATAAACTTCCTTTAACAGCCCCATGTAACGGCTATATCGAAGAAAAAGTCAACTAAGACTGGAGTTTGGCCGTCACTCAACTTTGCCCACGGGGGCTCGACGTTTGATGGCGTCGGTTCTTTTTATTCCACTCTACCTCACAGTTTTATCCATGAAAAAATGATCACATTATAAAATTTATGAGAAGGTATAATTAATTATTGAATATGCAATGGAGCTATTTTTCAATAAAGTGTGTTATAGTGTCCTGTGGTAGTGATTGGAATGTTCCCCATATTTAGGTGTTTTAAGTAAATATCAGAGATTACGGATTTGTATCAAACAAAAAAAAAATGTTTCTTCTTTCTTTTTAAAAGTTTTCCCAAATTTGCTTTCGTTGCTACTTTATTTACTACCATTTTTCTTCGAAATTCAATTGAATATAACTACTGTAAAATAAAAACAATTTAGTGTTTTATACTTGGCAGATTTAAAAATCTTACTAGATTCAAAAGGAATGCAATTTTGTGGAATTATATATCATCTTTTACACGTAGATTGTCTCAATATTAAAGCAAAAAGCGAGTCAAATGAAGGCAAAAATGCTTCAGTCATATTATGTGGGAGAAGGGTGCATAAATAATTGCTAAATATTTATGCTGAGTTCACCAATAATATTGAGTTTACCATGACTTTGTTTAAAACGAGGAGATTGAATCAAAATAAGTTTTACACTCAGTTAAAAAAAATATATAACCATCACAAAAAGTGATCTATCACCGGTATATTAAGTGTCTTTTACCAACACATTTTCTATGTTCGTATATAGAGCTTTTATTTAAAGAGGACCCGAAAAGTGAACGTTTACTTAATAATTTTAGTCTTGATATTTTTTCATAAAAGCAATCAAAAATATTGAAATTAAAATTCGAATTGAAGCTAGATATTTCCAATGAAAAAAAAAAGAAATTTAGTTTTGTCGATGATATATACATTTAAAAGAAAGTTTATCAATTTTTTTGCTTCTGTATAAAGAAAAATGGCAAGTAAGTAAAACGTATTTCGGAAATAACTTTCTTATCATTGAATCTGTTCTTTTATGTCATACGTGTAAAATATGGTTCGTTGACAAGGTTATGAAAAGGTATTATTTTGCGTCCAAAGAGGGTCATTTCCGGAAGATAGGGGTCACTTAGAGCTCTCTGCTCCAGACTGATGCTACTCTGACAGACCGAATGTCGGGAATAATTTCGACGGCGAGATACATTAGTCGACCACACGAGTGCCTATCTAAAGACATTGCAAAGATCTGGTCTAGACATCATAAATTTCACGAAATACTAAGAATAATTGAATTATAGGGTTTTAGCTAGAAAATAATTCCATAGAGCCATAATGGCTTAATGTACCACGTACGTTTTATCATGAATAAAATAACATACACACACTTCAGATTAAGCTATATTTTATTAATGCGTGGCAGAAATAATCCTTAATTCAGTACTGTTCCCCAAGCTTAATATTTCCTTGATACTAACCTGTAACCTTTTTTTATATAATAACAATATTATTATAAGCAACATTTCCACAATTCAATATATTTATGATCAGAACCGGTCTCGCTTGTAACGAGCATTATCATTGATCAATTATTAAATATTAATATTTTAAATACATAGTTAATACTATCTCTTGAGATGCGTCCTTGTGTTGTTCGTATGCTTAATATTTGTGGTGTGTTTTATGTATAAACATATTTTTTAGAGTACAAAAATTATGCAAAGTATTTGAAAGTATTTCAAAAAATTTATTCAACCACCACTAAAGCGTCAACATATTTTTGTTTTTATTTGATTAATATTTTTATTATAAAAAAATCTAATGCTTTTCCACCAAGTTGGCAGTTAACGCTTTCAAAATAAAAAATAATCACAATCGTATAAGAGACGCAAACGTATTGAATAATATTTCTTTTATATTTGTTTGGTAATACATTAAAAAAAGTGAGTAAGATTGAGAAGAAGTGCGTTGAGCATCAATAAAATTTAATGAAAAAAAAAATCGATGAATAATAGACGTTGATATATATAAGATGATGGTGGTAAATAAAGCTCTTAAAAGTTGTGGTAAGTATAACAAACCTGTTGACAAGAGAGTAAAAGTTGGTGAAAGTAAAAAGCACACGCCCGTATGAAGTACGTGAGCCAATCAAGCTCATCTGCCATAAAAGAATCAGAGCTTTTTCGCAGCAAGTGATTTTGTGATCAAACTTTGTTTTACAGCTCAGACCTCCATTTCATCAAGCATCAGGTTAGTTGGGGTTTCAGCAGAATCGTCAAAAACATCATTCGGAGAGATCGTTAACACATTGATGTTGGCGGATACAATCTCAACAGAAACGAAACATTTTTTTTAGGAAAAAAAATAAAATAATTGAAAGTTTTTTGTCCAAACATTGAGAATGAACTCGCCGCTGATTGAATGCATTTAAAAATCGCATGCATAATTACAGATTTTCATATACAGGCGACCAAAATTTTTTTGTATTAAGCCTTATTAGGTATCCATTTAATTCACTAACTTCACAAGCGTGACCTACTTTACGAGCAAATTTACCATGTCAGGTCAGAAACTAGTTTGTCTAATATGAAGCGTTTCATTTTTTAGAATTTATTAAAGTTAAGTTTGCATAAAATGATTTTTTGACTTAGCATATACCGAAAAGCATTTTTACTCTTTTTGATAAAATCAAAAAGAGTTTTTTTCTTTTAACATTTTTTACAAGAATCATTTAAACGCCTTGTGAAAGATTTGCTGTGGTCTGTTTAATAAATTATCTTCCTTTTATTTGTATAAACTTCAGTTGAATTGAATGAAATGTGGTCTTTCAAAGTGGTGTACGTCAAAATATATGCCGGCAGAGTAGAAAATTTTATGAGGAATCTACATCACATATTAATCAGGAGCGTCGTAAAAGCAAGATTTTCGAAGCCGCATATCTTATTTTAACGAAGCATTATTGTTTTTCGGTACAATATTTTTATTAAAAATGTAAAAAATATAGCTTACAGCAAAAGGTCACCGTAAAAATTATAGAGCTTTTGTGGTGTAAGCAAATTTCGACAGTTAACAATATCACCATATATTAAACCCAAAAAATGTTATCGATCATCAATAATAATTTTAAACGTAAGATTTGAACAGCTATTGACAATCAGAATGTGAAAATATCATCTAGCTGCTGTTTGGCGCTTGGTATGAATTCTTGTAACAGATATACTGAAAAATTTATATTATACATGTATTTTGTGTTATACAGCAGGAATGAAAATCATGGTTTCTCTCCATATATATTATCATTATGTAAATTTTATTTTCAACTATATACAGGCACATAATAACTTTCAAATAAAAAATAATAAGAAATATGTAAATATATAATATATCATAAAAGATTTTATTTGGATCTATTTTGATTTTCACAAAAAAAATATTACTGGAGAGATATTTACTACGGCGTTGCTAAGGTTATTTTTTATGTTGATAAAATGATAATAAAGTCAGAATAAGGAATGATTTTTTAGTTTGGCTGTTTTAAATAAAACGCTCTTGATGTGTTAAGTGCTGATTTGTATTCAAACACTTTCTTTTATGATTGACGCGTCCGAGCATTTCAAAAAAATGCGTCTTACGACATTTTGATGAGGGTTAAACAAGAGGAATAAACAAACATTTTAGGAGATACAACAAATAGGTTTACCCACAGCAATGGAAAATAAGACAAATTTATTTATATAACCGCTAAGGAAACCCGAAATAAACATTTCTTCCCGCAAATATTCTTCACAAGTAAATAATTCCTCTACGTATTTTGTCAGGTCTACTTAATTTGAGTCAGTTTTTATTACAGTATTGTAAACATGAAACGCGTGTATGAAAACAATTTTTTTTTAATTAAAAATATTTTAGAGCTCTCTATTATTAAATTGTCTCTTCACGATTTGTTTGCATTTTGTCTGGCAAAATAAATAGTATAAAGTTTATTCTTAAGGCATGCTTAAAATATTTAATAGAAGGATTCCTTTGACATGATTTTTTGAGAAAAAATTCTATGACATAAGAACCGATTTTCAGCATATAAAAAAATTTATTCTGCAGGAAATTTTATTAGTGTCGGAAATATATTATTAAAGTTATAAAAAAATCAGAATAAGGACTACATATTCAAAACATTTTCAATAAAACAAGAAAAATTCGTAATTACATCACCTAAGCATGTGTATTTAAAATATAAGTATATGTATGTGTGGTGTGTCATAAAATAAAATGCCATTTAGAAGAAAAAAAAAAATGAAAATTTACCGCAGAAATCACCAAAGACAATTAAGAATATTATTTTTTTTTTCAATGAATGTCCCAACTACCTACACTTAAATGTGAAGGGGTTCATAATTTATAGAGCTGCGTTGATAGTTTGACAAATAATCCTTCTATTGTAAGTGGCCAAGTGTTAAGAGCTAGTTTACGAGAAGGTGGATGAAATATAAGAAAAATAAACCACCGGTGACTAATAATCATTTTAAATCGAAGAAGTGTGTGGATCAAAGTCATTTCACGAGTGAAATACTATTACGACGAATAATACAAAAATTAGATATTTTTAAATAAAAACAACCAATATAATGCACATGAAAGTAAGTGCTCTGTTGCCTTTTGATTTCGATACTGTGAACAAATTTACACAATTTCAATTCACTCACATCCGAAAATTTTACGTTATAATTTTTTGTACAATTATGCATAAATCAAAATATATAAATTATGGAAACTTTCACGAATAATAAATTTGTGAATTTTACATATAATATAAACGGAATAAATTTATCAACTGTATTTTATAATTGAAAACTTTCGCACTATTACGCAATTAAAAATATATTACAATTTAAATTTATTTACCGATTTTTTAAATAAAATGTTAATGATACACATGTCATTGAATAAATTACGACAGTTTTTGAATGAATAAGTTCCCATAGAATGTAAACGAGCATTTTAGTATGCTCATTATTTATAGTTTTAAATACATTAAAATGAATTCACAACGATTATTTTTGATGATATTGTTTTATTATTTATTCAAATAATTAGATACAAAATTGACATTAGAATAATATAAAATAAATACACCCGATAAAAAAATAAAAGGATTGTTATAGCTGAATGTGATTTTTTTATAATTCATAAGTGACCTAAGTGTTTCAAAATAAATTAAAGCATTTAATTATACCCATGAATTGATATTATTAAAAACAACACAAAAATAAATAAGGTTAGTGTGCGAATTGTCAACATAAGATTCGTCAGCGACTTATGGATTTGATTTCAAGACATATAAATGTATAATAAGTTATAGTTATTTGTATAATCTTGCTTCAGACTCATTTGATCGTTAATTCGTGGTGTGTTGAGATCGATAAGCTTACAGACAGTCCTATTTTAGCTCTATAGTTATAACACTTAATAAAAATGCTGGAATTCATCGAAAGTCATATAACACAGTCTAATTTTACAAAGCAATATTGGCTGTAAATCACACACATATTTAACATATTCCTTGATTTTTGTTATAAACGTATTGTTATATCTACCGTTAAGTCGCATAGCGTAAAAATGACCTTACAAGTTTCCTGAAGTGGAAAAAATTGTATGGATTCACAAATAAAGATGATAATTAAAGACTATAATTCTCAAAAGTATTATTGCGTAAGCCATAGAGTCTTCTCCAAATTAAGGAATTTGATTGAAATAAAACTCAATATAGGTATAAAAAGAAAAGAGATAACTAATCGATTATCTAACTGGGTTATAAAGGGTAACACGGATCAAAGTAGTCGCATGAAAAATTTTATGAAATATTAAATGAATTAATCCACAGTCAATCAAATGATCTTAAAAAAAATACTTCAATGAACATTTAAATATAAGTTCACAATGGAATTGTGTTGACTAACAAGATACTGTTTTTTAAAATTGGATACTTTGCCAAGTAAAGAATCTAAATATAATATATTTTTGATAACAAACAAAAGATTCATAAAATTACATTACGTGGACGACTTCAATTTGTGGAGTTTATAATACAAAAAGTATCTCAATGTAACGAAACGGATAAATGGTGACCCCAAGCTAATTAATCCACACATTATATTTGTATGACAGTTGCGAACAAAATTATAAAAACAGTGTTAATTGCAAAAGTGTCTGGTTGGAGATACTCTGTGAATAAAATATTATCACCCTAAAGTCACTATGTGTCACTATTTCAACGTGGGAAAATTAATTTAAAACAGGAAAGTTTGGAATTGTCTCAGTAACAGCGGCCAACTGGTGTCGCAACATCAAAACGGGTGGCAAGTGTTTTTCAATTGCTAAGGCTTCGTTCTGCGACCTGCGACCCTTATCGACCCACTGAGCTTTTATGAGAATGTTTTCGGAAATGCCCAAAAAGCGCTTATACACTCTTTTATTTTATCGTTATCGCAGGAAACTTCCACAACCCTAATCCAGATATTGAAGTTTAACTGTTTTTTTGTAGAAAGTGTAATATATATATATATGTATATTATTTTTAACAAACAAAAGGGTTATGGCCTATATATATATATATTTTAAAAAGAATTTATCAAGGTTACTGGTTTTTATTTATCATAATAAAACGAATACTTATACATACAACAATAATAATAAATACTGTATGTTGGTAGTCATTAAATCACAGTTGTAATCTCTTCCTGTATTACAAAAACCTTCTGGGACGGACAAGATTACAAATTTGTACAGAGTTTCCAATTTTTATATGTAGTTAAATAGTCTAAAAATTAAAAGGAATTAAAGTAGTTTTACTCGTCTAAGAGTGTCCTGTCGCATCTTAAATATATTTATCGATAATTTGATAAATATTTGAAAAAAGAAATTTTTCTTTTCAAAATCCAACTGTGATATTATATATGCAGGTAATTGATGACAAAGATAGTACACATTCATTCCACCGAGTAAATAAGTATTTAAATTAATTATACCAACCAAAATTAGAGAATAAATATTTAAATATGAGAATACACCATATCGCAAATAAGTGAAATTATTTTAGTACAAAATACATTTGTTCACTGTGGAGGGATAAGATCAAAATTTTATAATATCTTTTTAAAAAACTATAAATATGTAACAAAAATTACTACAGTTAAATTTATACTAGATTTATTTTGTACTATTATTATCTAAACCAGATTCGCTCGTGGTTGCAATTTGTGAAATTTATATTTCAGCTATACTTAATGTTTACGAAGAACTAAATCGGTCCAGATTGTTATCATAATCGTAGTAGTAATACTAATAAAATCGTATTTTTAACTTTGATGACTTAAAAAATGTGCCCTTTGCATAGGTAAATTGATATCGTAATAAAATGGTTTAAGGAAAATGTGAATGGTTTTTCACCCAGAAGTTTGCATAATTGTAAGCTCATATAACTCAAGTGAATTATACTATACAATGAGTAACTTAATAAAATAAATATCAATGTGGTTAAATTATATTTATGATGTCATGTATAAACTAATGGAAATTAAGTTTGAATAAATAATATTTGAACCTTTATTATTATTAATAATATGAAAAATGTTGACGCAAATAAAATTATTACGCTATGCATAAAACGGTGTAGATGTTTTAATGGACCGAAATGAAGTGATTGTACGTCGTAATAGTAGGTGTTAATTTTGAGAGAACAGTGGCGCGTATTGAATAAAAATAAATGATGCATCCATTTATATATCTTCTAAATTCATGGCTAGAGGTTTAAGTCGTTGGTGTCGGTTACATTGCTTGCGGGTTCGAGTCCCTAGTGCGGATGGCTTCATAAATTGAATTTTTTTAAAATCAAATAATGGATTTTCATCTGTAGGTAGGAACATTTGTGATTTATTGTATATATTTTCGCTGACCTATTCAATACAAAAAAACGAAAGTGTTTTGATGTCAAATATATTTATCGTAACTATGCTCTTCTATCTCTGCTCTCTCAAAAATAGGCATTTTGGAAAATAATTGAGAATTGTTCTGTTTGTATTTCGGCAGTTAAAATGGTTAGAAGAATAATTTATTTCCATTTAAAACGGTGAAAAAATAGCAATGTATTTTAGTTCTACAAAATTCAGTCAATAAATTGAAAGTAGCCGATATGGCTACCCAGGCAATTCTTTATAAACGACTAAAACTTAGACATAAAACAACTGTGCAAAATTTTGTAGAACTAAAATACATTGCTATTTTTTCACCGTGTTATAATGGAGTTCTACCAAGTGAATGCAAATTCAATCAATATATTTCCATTTACACTGGTTGAATCTTTTCAGTTTGAATGTATATAATACAATGTTGTAAATTTTATTGTGATATATATTGAAGTTTAAATATCGATTTTATGTTTTTGATAGGTCCAAAAACATGTTATACGGAAAGTGTACATTCGGGTGAACTTTTTCAATTATAAAATTATAGTAGTTTTGAAGTTCGATAGAGTATTCGGCTTTTCTAATACAAATTGATTATTGAAAAGTATTTCAAGTATTCTATTATAAGCTAATATTTTCTGAGACACTATTTTTTTTATTCCATAAAATATTGAATTTGTATAATTTTGGACGGAAGTTGTTATATATAATATATAAAATCAACATTGAATTTGATGTTAAACATATTTAAATGAAAGTAGCTGCAATAATTATACGCATCTTACGGCAAAACGTGAATCATGAATAATTTAAGGTTTAACTCTCTATGAAATAATTTTGTTATGCAAATATATATTACTTGTCAGATACAATCACTGTAAATAAACTTTTTTTGTTTAAATAAAACGCGAAATGATTTTTGAGAATATAAAAAATGAGCGTCCAGGAGTAGGTATCTTTATTACCTTAACTGCCAAAAGTTAAAAATGATAAAAATGACGCCTATATTTGAAGAAAAAATCTTATTTGATATTTTATTGCACGCTCTTTTATAACAACAAGGGCAAACGCCGTTTGGATAGCAGTTGTTTATCGATGAGAAACTAATTTTACAATGTAATTATAGGTACGGGTGATGAGGGCTGGGCCAACTCAACAAAATACGATAGAGGGGCTGGAACCCAATTTTCTGTGATGCTACCAAACACGAATTAAACATTACAATAATTATCGATATTATGACCTGAAATAGGAAATTAATAAGCTGTTAAAAAAACATTATTGTAGCATGTAGCTATAGTAATACTGTGTGATATAAAATAAATATGTTATATTTATTTCATTAAAATTCAATTTATCAGTCAAAAATATGTTCGAATCATAATAAAAAATTATCATTAAGGTTCATCGTCATTTTTCGCATTCAGCTCAATGTCAGCACTATTTTATTATTTTCAAGACGAAAACAGATATTGTTCATTAGCTATTCAATGAATAGCTAAACTATTTCGTACTTTCATCAGTTATAGATCTTGGCGCAGAATTTGAGAGCAAGCTGACAATAAGCACATTAAGTTTATATTATATTTCAATTAAGCATTGCAAATGTTTGGCTTTTTTCTTCGTACCACCTCAGACTTTTTGTGGGTAAGCATTTTTATATTAATATAAAATGCCTTAGCACAAAGAATACTTGAGAATAGGTTGATTGTTGCGCCATCAATAAATTTAAAATATGCTCGCGCAGTGGAGAAAGTTCAAAAGAAGAGATTTCTGTATGCCAGAGCGTATAGATTCGACCCATGCTTTACAACTTTAAATACATTTAAAGCTCAACAACAAACGTATTTGACCACATATTTCTTTCAATATACACAAGCACAAAAAGAAAAATTTGCTATTGATGATAATGCTAAACAGACCAAAATCCTGATCATTTTTGAGCGGCCATGGCAACGAAATAAGTTTGATTTTGAGTGTTGAAATTTTATGTCAAGGAAAAGTTTAACTTTTTTTACGGTTTGGCTTTGAATGTCGACTTCAGAAGATAAATGCTATGACAGAATAGAAATATCTTACAAAAGCATTGAAATGTCGTGGTGTACTTTTTAGAGTATTATATATTTGTGTTAACAACCAATGTTGAACACAACTTAATGGTATATGAGGCCATCAATTCCTTTGACATTGCTTGGTTCCCCTCCATTTCGAGGACGTCACTGCTCATGGGTGTGTGTAATTGAACATTCATAACATTATTTTATTTTTATTTCAGTCACGAAAGCTCAGTTCGTACGTGTGTTGCCAGTCTAAAAGCTTTTTTTCCCTGAACGTACTAAATTTGCAGAGTGACAATATTCCTTTTATACTTTTGGCACATTGGCAGAAGGTCAACTTATTTCGTAGTTTGAATGGTAACCTTTATAAAGGCTGTGTTATGAGACGTTCATATATGAAATTCTTAAAGAAAAGGTAATAGGAATTTAGAGAAAAAATGTGCGAGGAAAAAAAAACCCTTCCGTTTATTTAGAAGAATTTTTGAATCGCAAGGGATTCTATCAATATTGAATGTTTTTTACTCGCCTTAAGGCGCAAAAACTCTCAACAACAACGGCGCAATTTAAATTGGACAAAAAATAAATTTTGGTCGGTGAAAAATATGTTGGAAATAGTGGATTAATTTTTCAATAGAAAAAGTGTGAAGTTAGTACATATAAAGTAGTGATATAAACATCTAAAAATGGATATTTATGTGTGTATGTATAAAATTTATTAGTCTTTAATATTTATATATTGTAATATTTTGGTTATGATTAAATCACAAAAACAAATTTTTATCGAATAAATTAAAAGAATCGACTACATTCCAGGTCATGTTTACTTATTATTATTAAACGTATTATATTATCGACAATCTTAGAAAGACTTCTAGTCTAATTTTCTTTTAAAACCTACTACGTAATGCTTCCCTTAAATATGTTCTATCAATCTATCGAATATGTTAATTATGTTATATCGATCCGAGCTTATTTAAAATAAATTATGTTCGGTTGTTTAAAAAGAAGGGTATTTCTTTTAATAAAATTTAATACAAAAGATGAAAATTTTGATATCATCAAAGAAATTGATTATCAAATTATGCACATATTTTTTTTCCTCTAATAAATGAAGAGATCAGGTCTTCTTGAAATTTTAAATATAGATTTTTATTTAAAATATTGATTGAAGGTGTTGGGTGAAAATTTAATTTATCGGTCGAATTGATATTTACTTGATAGAACTCCATTATAACACGGTGAAAATTTAATATAAAATTTAAAATATTTTTATAAGAATGCACTAGAATTGACCGTTAGTAAATAGTTTAGACTGTTTTGTGATTGTTGTCATGATTGGATGTTTTGTGATAAGAGTAACATTAGAACATATATTGAATAATAAAAAGAATATCTAGAAATAAGCTATTGCCATAAATTGGACTATAGAGATAAAAAGAAACAAAGATATAAGTCGACTTAAATTTAAATTTTAATAAAAATTTAGACAAATATTCATCGGACGTAAAATACGATGGTGGTCTCGGAATTATATTGTCATCCATTTAGACACTTTTTGTTGATTGATTGAATTGGCATTTACTTGATAGAACTCCAGTATAACATGGTGAAAAAATAGCAATGTATTTTAGCTCCATAAAATTTATAAGATATAGTTGAAAGCTAATTCGGCTCACGCCTTCGTCATAACTATTCCAGAACTATCGAGTTATATCTTATTTATTATGTAGAACTAAAATACTTTGTCATTTTTTCACGTTTTGTTGACTCTTAAAGTAAATATTCTGATGGTGATAATATGACTTTCATGACGATTAATTAAACACAAGTGGTTTCGCTAGAATTGACTCTTCTATTTTTAATTATTTATTTTTAAGCTGTCCAGCTTCTTGTTTATGAGTGAGTGAGGGTGAGGATTGGTGTAGAAGCACTGACAAGTTGGGAAAATATTTAAAGACATTTGTTCATTCATACAGTATTCTAGATAAAAAGTGTTATTACGGCACAAGTAAAGAAAAAAAGATAGTAAATTTTGAACTAAATGTTTATTGTCATCCTAACATTGTGTTTCTTTATTTGATATGTGCGTTTATAGTAAAGTAAAAAAATAAAAGTGGATTTGAAAAAGATATACTTAAAAGATATGTGCAATTTATCGTAAAGAGAAAGACAATTAAACTTTATTCCATAATACAGTAAAGACAAGTGTCACTAATCGAGCTATAATTTGGTAAGTGCACACTCTTAAAGTGATATCTTACTTATCATCATTATTCTATCGAAGAATAAGATCTTCATAATTTTTAAATTCAACAAAATTTATAATAAGTACCGATAATACACAACTGTTCTCTTTATTACAAATATTTAAGGTTCTAAAATCTTCATAGTTGGAATTTATTGACTATAAAGCAATTATTATAGTTCTTTCGTAACAATACTCGAAGGTAGGAATAAACTAGAACTATTTGAATAAAGAACGACAACAAAAGATTATCGATTCAGGTTGCAATATTATTTATTGTTTAAAAGTACGTGATCAGCTGTTTTCGAACAAAGTTGAATCCTCCATGCGAGGAAAAAAAGATTGTAAAAGTTTGCGAATCGTTCACGTAAGAAAGTTTGAGAGTCGCTGATGTGAATGCAATAAATTTTATGAGTGTGAGTGAAGAGTAAGAGCCATTATGGTTTGCTGACAGAGGGTCGTGAGGAAAGTTTCTCAGTTGAGATGGTGTGTTTGGGAAAACTTCACTGGAAATAAGTTGTACATATGACCTACTGATTTCACTGAGCGTTTATAGAGTAGACGGTTGGATGCGAAGGGCTTAACTTGTTTTTGAATGTGCTTTTTGTGTACTGCGCAGTGATATATTAGTTTAAAACCACTTTCTGATATATGTAATACATGTTTATTAGATACACTACGCATATAAATAATTGGCAAAAGACTAGTTATTGTTATTAAGTTCTGATGAGGTAAAAAGTTGTTGATATTTTCCAATTAATAATCGTACGCCAGAATAACTAGTTTATATTATATTTTTTCTCAGATTTTTTTTCGCAAAACCTTTGTAAATCTTTTGAAATATCGCTTTTTGAAACATATTTGGATCTGGAAATTTGAGTTATTTCACAAATTTAAGTACTTATTTAGAATGTCAATGTGTTTTTTAGAAAATGCTTCTTTTTGATCTGAAGAAAAGCTTAAAGAGAAAGCTATTCTTTTTCAACGACATACCATTACAAAAAGTACCACCTTTCCGTTAGCAGGCGTCTAAAAAAACAAACTTCAAGGCAAATCGACTCAAAGTCAATACGTAAAAAACCGTGTGCACAGGAGACAACCGACGCATACACTCTTCCTTAATGATACTCGCACTCGAGCTACTGCCAACTGTCGTAGAGGCGACACGCTCCGCGTAGCGCAACAAAGGGCAACTTTTTGCCTCGGCCGTTATAGACTTATCCGCGCAGTCAGTCTATAACCGGCAGTCGAGCCGTGCGGACCCTAACAGGGTAAAATCACACTCAGCTGTTTGTTTTGCTCGATCCGCTGCACTTCCGAAATTCGCGGAGTCCTGTAAAAGCTTACCAAATAATAATCTCACCAAGAATTAGCAACGTCGTTAAACTTAACCATAAAATAATTGCCAAAGAGTCGTTTTAAACACGGTAAAATTTAAATCTTAATGAAATGCGTAAATAAAAACAAAAAGTTTTAATCGTTTATTAAAGAGTGTTCTACGGCAGTACCAAAAACGTTATCATTAAAAATTAAACTGAAAATGTACTTTTGAATAACGACGCCGTAATCAAAAGAAGATTATGAAGTTATTATTACACAATTATTCGGTTATGAAATAGAGCTTTAAAAGCCTCGTTTGTTCGCTGTGCTCAGTGTATGTTCATTACAAAACAAAAGCTCGATTATTGTTATATCACAATGTGTTCGGTATTAAGCTTTTCAAGCCCCACGTGTATGTCCTATTGTTCCTCAAGTTTGAACATTTTTACGGTGACAGGTTCACTTTCAAAGTGGTGATGATATATATCCAGTTCTTATGCTAGAAACTCCCCAAAGTAGATCTTAAAATCATTGAAAAAGCCAAGAATCAATAATGACACCGCTTTTTTAATGGACTTTACGTGTATAAATTAACCCTTGACCACATCGAGATACAGTTTTAGTAGATTAGTAATAAATTCTATGGACATATTAGGGGTTGAAAGGCATTTTATTTCTATTAAAAGAAACAATTTCGGTCATTACTCATAATTTATCTACAACTAAAAATGAACAATCATCATTAAATAAAAAAATCACTGTCGCGATAAAAAAATAATTGTTTATCAATTTAAATAATAAAAAATTAATACAGAATGGCTTTAAAGCATCGCTTTGTGATTTAATAAAATTTGTACAGTGATTAAATAAAAAAAAACATACAACTAATATAAAAAAGCACTATAAGCATATATTTGACAAATACGTGTTTGTTCGCAGTCCCACGTTGTGTTTGAACTGAACGGCAGTGCATTCATTGTTTATGCTCGCATCGGACCACAGAATAGGTAATCGGATACCCTTGTATGGGTCGTTGGTTTATAGGGGAGACCGGAAGAAGTTGAATCCCGCGGTGGCTCGTGGATATGACGGAAGTGTCGCCCAGGAAGTGAGGAGTGCAGTAAATTGATCCGAATAAAGATGAAATCACAGGGAAGCAAGACGGCGAAGGAGATGGCCTCTATTGCCATCGTTATATTGATGGTCAATGCTATTATAGGTAGGTAATATTAAATTTGAATACGTATATTTGCTAAGAAATGTTTATGTTTACCACTTGCATATCATTTAAGAATCATAAAACAATGTTTTGAAATAACAATATTTTGGTATCATAACGGCAGAGAAAAACAAAAATAAATTAGCCTCCTAAATAGCAGCAATATTCCATTCAACTTGAGGTTCGTTTTGAACGGATAATAAACACTGCTTAATGCTAAACAGGATGACACAATTGTTATGGTCTCGTTAATATGTAAAGTATTCATGAAACTGCGTGGTAAGTATTAATTTCTACTAACAATGTTTATATAACTTTCAGTTAATTTATGATTTCAACATTATGGGTAATATTTTATTAAGAATTTGTTAAAGTTGAAGACGATAGTAATCATTGGATATCTGTCAATCAATCAATCATAGCAATAATTATAAATTTTCACGAAGATTATTAAAAATGACTTAATAACATCTCCTAATAGCAATTAAAAAATTCAAATAATAAACAGTAAATTTACAAAGACAATGCTGATCACTTTTGGCTGGTAACATTACGAAATAATTGTTGTAAGAAAAAAGCTACATGACTTTATTATATAAACTATATGAGAACTGTAATTGCAGATTAGAAATTTGCAAAATATTATACGTCGACACTGTTAATTAAGAATAAAATATTTTCAAGTTGTTTCACAAAAATATTTTCTCTGTTGTATAACGGCTACTTTTTCCTGTATAGTGATTCTTAGACACTGATATTAAATACACATCTCATATAAATTATCGGTTTTCCTAATAAAATTCTTTGAAATTCAACGATTGATATTTTTTTAAAATCATATTTAGTATAGGCATTTGTTATTCACTGGGAAGAAGAAGGGTTTTGTGTCATAAAGCATACTTAAGTAATCCTAAAAAATATTAAATCTGCCAAAATACTCTGTTTGAATTGAACAATTTCACATGCTTTGTCACTAATGACACGGGTTTCACCTTTCGGCATCTTCAGGCATTCCATCACACGGATGCAACAGAGCCGACTGTCAGTCAAATTTGATATTAAAATTCCATCAAGCACCCACCTTCAGTCGATGTCATAAAACATGTTGTATTATTATAGATTTGAAATCATCCATGCTCCGTGTTACAAATATGTTATTGAATTTTAAAGGAAAATTGATCAATAAAAGAACTATTTATTTTATGGATTAAATGGGCATTCATTTTGACCTATTTTATAAGCCATTATATAAGATTATAAGATTAGTAATATTTTAGAGATTTGAGTTGTTAAATGTCTATTATAAAATTATCATTGTAAATATTCACTACTTCATTTTCTTCTTTATCAAAAGTGTTTTATAATCGCTCAGTTACAATAATTTTGTCATAGTAAATCAGTTATTTTGTCTATAAATACGGAATCATACTCAAGTTCGTATTACTTTTAGAAATATATTTCAATGTCATTTTGATTATAATATTCGTCAAAAATTTTCTGTGGATATTAAAAAAAAATGTTCGATCGATAGAAACAAGAACACCTAGAAATAATTGCTATGACATGACAAAAAATTGCGTTTGTATCACAGCGCAAACATGCAATATGGTAATTAATTCCGCTATTCAACCCATTTATTGTCAGCTTAGAATTTTTCAATATATTATTATGACATTTAAAAAGCTTGGTAGTATATTTCTAATTTAAAATTATAAACAAAACGAGTATCTTCGAATTTTATCATATTAATGTTAATCTATTGAGTATTTTTAATGCCACTCTCAATGAATAATATATATCATACAAAAGTATTAGTATAAAGACTATTCGCCGTTTTCAGAATACAATTAAATGTTTTATTAAATAATAAAAAAATAAGTTTGTTTTAAATGTAGACATAAATCTTTTTTTATAAAAATGAGGATTTTATTACCGTCTAATTGAATAATATTTCTATTAGAAATATTACTAACATGAAAAATGCTAAATATTATTTCTTGGCGGCAGAACTTTAAATAAAAATAAATATTTTGCACAGTAATACTTTGTATTAGGCATTTTGTAAAATTATAATCAGGCTCAGTTTCACTCATCACCACAGTCAAATGATAGAGTAAAAAGTTAGACAAGTTTTAACAAAATTACGCTTGAATCATTACCAAGTATACAACACAATTGGTTCAAAAACTATGGCGGAAATGTTTTATATTCCTGGTAATTTTTAATAAAAAAACTCAATATAAATGCTATTGATAAATATTATATTCTTTCAGTAAAAAAACCGCGATGAGCTGAACAGCTCCTGGTCTATTTGTTACACAATGTTGAATTTATTTAAATGAGGATTTTAAAAATAAAGAAAATAAAACTGTTCCGAAGAATTAGCTGGAAAGTAAAACAATAAAACGGAGAATGTGATAAAGAATGCAAGATTTTTTTTAACTCGCTTAAGAAACTTTTCACAAGTTAGTTGATCGGTTTGATAACATCGATTTATTCGGGCGGTTGTTTTATTTCAAATAAACAATGAATAAAACTTTGGTCATGAATCCAGTTATGTTTCAAAATTTAAAACGAAAAATGAACAAGCAGTAAAGCTAGAATTTAATAAGAGCATTTCATCTCAAATTGACTGTGCGCTATATTCCTATGGGAGATATTATATAAATAGGAAATGTTTTGATAGAGCCGATTCAAAATTGGGTCGGCAAACCTTATTGGTAAATGTGCAACTTTATGTAAGCGAATTTAGCTTTTCCCGTATTCAATATTGATTTACGTTTGAAAAGCCTTCGGTTAATTCGGCATAAGTGAGGTACGATTTCGCGTATACATTTTTGTCGGAAAAGGGTCGCCAACCGAGAGCAGGAAAAATTTAAAGGTCGCCCGTGCTTCATGAAAAATACAACTTGGCAGGATTATTTTTGATAAAGGGTATGACAATTTTAATCAGCCGTAGAACGAAATGGTCAAAAAATGAAATAAAAAACACAAAATATGCTTAAATTATGCCATGTATTTTAAAAAGATTTTTCTAACCACATTCGGTTCATTAAAAGAATATGAAAAATAGGATATAAATTAAAAATTGACACATTAAAAAAATATGAATCATAGCTTAATCGCGAATTCAACTTTTGCAGCCCAGGGCTGACATGCTTGCGAAGTTACATTTTGTCTCATATGATTGCCCATGTCAGTTATCAGTGAAGATTTTTAGTTAATCACACAAATTTGAACAAAGCAAATACATTCACTTAAAGTGAATAGTTCAAGAATTAATATATTGTAAGCACAAATCAATTGATATATTTACTTGTATCACAACAAAATGTTTTTTAATCTGTCTAATCAAATTGAAGAATATGAAATTTGCAGTGAATCTTTGTATGCTTTAATTAATTTTCTATTAAATTCAATTCTATATTATTTTGGTAAATTTTCAATATATCGAGCATTATTCAAACATATAAAAATCATGTTAAATTTTGCTGGAAATGTGTATTCTTAATTAAAATTGAAGCCATACTGTTTTTTATTATCAGCTTTGGATGTTCGAATTTAAAAAATCCGCCAGCGTCTCTGTGCTTGACACATTGATTCTCAAGCTTCCTTTGATTTAGTGAATATTTTATATGGGCATCCGGTTTTAAAGGAATCCCTTCAATAGCATATTGAGTAAATACCAATTATTTCCGTAATCCTCGACATAACTTTTAAGTGTAAAGGTTAAATGAGGCGAGGGCTTCTTTCCCAACAGTTCAGAGGGTTTAACCTTTGACTAGAAATAAACGATGCAAATGTGTTTACAGTTGCGTGCATTCGATCGGAGTTGAAAGGGTTAAAAAATCACAAATAGATTCTTTCGAGAACGATAAGGGGATTAGTAATTTATTAAACAAATCTATTTATAGAGCATGAGCAATACGAATCAAAGTATTTCTCTTTCCTAAAAATATAATTTGCACGCTTTGTTGGCAAATATGCCAAATGTATTGAAGAATTCATGACGGTGTTGAAATCACTTTTACTGCGGTCAAATTCCACTTTTTAATATTTTAATACATCAAAAAATCAATGTCGTACAACTTGGTAAATCGAACACAGATATCGTTGACAATTAATAAATTGTTTAAGACTTATACATTAAAGCCTCTAACTGTCATATTCAATAATCGGATAATAATTTGAATATATTATAGTTTACGATCATTGAAAAAATTTTAGACTTCAGCTGCCTGAGGCACGACCATCTTAATGCGAAATAATCTATAGATTCTAAAAAACTTTATGGACACAAGCATATTAAATACCGATATTTCTTACTACTATTCCTCAAATGTGGAAATTCAAACATTAAAACTCACATGAGATTCAGAAATAAGACAGTGAATATTTCTGCGACAGTTCATAAGCTGTCTTTTTAGCCCATTGGTCAGAAAAAGAGATTTGGATTACAAAAAATTCGCGTATAGTATGACTACTTTAATGACTGCGTAGTATAAATGTCATTGTCAGTTTAACATTTACGTAAGATAAGTATTATAATCCAAAATAAGATTTTACAATCCTCAATAAAATAAAAAAAAAATCATTTTACAATTAACAGAAAACTGTTTTTTTAATCCTACAAAATCTCTTATGTGTGATATCTAATACAATACTGCAATTTTCAAACGTACTTAACTATATTTAAGTTTTTTTGTATTACATTAATACTAAGATTATTATATATGATTTGTTGACATAAGCTAACTTTTTGGATTGCTGCTTAATTGAGAACGCTGATGCTAACTTTTTTCTTAACATCATTTGGAAATGCTTCTCAAAAGACATAATACACGTTGTACCGAGTAATGCATCCAGTTGCATGAAGCAATGTCATTTTAAATTGAGTAAGTTCACATAATATCGATGATATGTCTTCGACCGAGTAGTGACATTAATATTTGTTTTAATGAACGGATTTAAGTTTTGAATAATTTTAAATGTTCATAGATTATGTGACACTATTAATCGTTACGATTAATTTTGTCCAACCTTAAGTAAGCCACTGTGTGTTTTTGTACCAACAATACAGAGCCTTTTTTGTTGGATTGCTGTAATCCTTCTCTGGTTCTGAGGCCAAGCCAAAAGAATTTCAAAGCAAAAGCTTTCAGAGAGGATTCAAATCAAAGGCAAAATTTAAAAATACTCAGTCAGCAGTTTATCAGGATTGATGCTTAAAGCTTTCGAAAGGAACAAATAAAAAAAGGATAAACCCACCGGATTTATTTTTATTACGAATCAAAAGTAGGCTGAAAGTACCCACATAAGAATAAAACAGAATATTATTACCGAGGTATTATCAAATCAGTCGATTCTATACGGCTCGTTAAATAGAAATATGATTGAATTTATTGATGCAGTGGATTATTATTAAATCGTTTTAGGAAAATAAAGTTTTAGCATTCGACATCATTTAAAATTTTTGGTTTGAGGTAAAATCTCTGTTTAAATCGTAACATAAAAGTATCGTAAATTTGCAATTGTAAAAAATTGTGACCAAATTTTTTGTCAAAAAAGGTAGGAAACGTTCAACGGATAATTACTGTGTAAAACCGTGTGTGTTTTCCATTTATTTGTAATTATTATTTTATTGAGATTGTTAATTTAAAGTTTAAAAACTTAAATTTTTCAAAATATTTTCTCGCCTAAGATAACATCAAATTCGTGTTACCATAGAAAAATAATGGTCTAATTAGAGAAAAAATATCTGCATATTTAAATTTAAAAAAAAATAAAGTGCAGTTGCAAAGAGATCAACTATTTTGAAAATTTCAAATGGGTGTCATGCTAAATATGATATTTATACTTTCACAAAACGTGAGTTGTATTATGATGTAATTAACCCATCACTAAAAAGGTTTGGTATAAATTTTCAGTACTTCATTTTCAAAAAAATCGGCAATTCGACAAGCAAAGCAACTAATTTGTCATTACATTAATTCGAATTACGCGTCGTGTGAAATACGTTTTTTGGAGTACGTATTTTAGAAATGATTTATTAAGCGAGCGAATATTAAAAAAATATATCCGACACACCACGAATTTGTGATAAATTTGAGTATAATTTGTGTGAGGGTTTATAGCAGAAAAAAGTAAAAAATTTGATTCTTCGTGCCGACCGAGATGGAAACTCGTAACGGATGTTTTTTTGCATAGTTTGGATAAATTGAGTGAATGATAAGTTATACTTGTCTAGTATATATTATATTATTATTATTGTAAAGATCAGTTTTAAAGAGCTACTATTCCTCAACAATACAAATATGCAAGTAAAACTGTTGTTAATAAAATTAAAAAAAAAAATGCTGATAATCAAAGCCATATTTAAAAACATCTACGTGTTTTGTATTATTACATATTTAACGTATATCCATCGTTCTGACAAATACATTTTGTCGAAATACTTTTGTAAACAATTCAATTTGAATATTAGTGTGTCGAATGCATGTAATTCATAAATGCATTTTTGAAATATCAAGCAAAAAATAAATCCGAACAAAATTACTTAAATTTTTTCCATAAATATTTTTAATTTTTATTTATTTATAATAGTTGCGCATAATTCGTTTAAATACGTGTGATACAAAAAGTTTTTATTATATGAGTGATTAATTAATTTGCGCATATAAAAAAAAATGTCCGCAACGATTTGAAGACTCATGCAAAAAGTTTTGCAGTATGTGGGTTGTTTCATAAGTTCCAGAATTTATTTTAACCCACAGACTGCTTAAGTTTCAACTATTGATATAGTTTATTGTAGTTTGTTCATAAATAATTCTCAAAAATATAACAGTGCTATAATTTTATTTTTTAAACAAGTTTTTATTTCAAAGCATTGCATGAGTTGCCTTGACGATATCTAAAAAATTTGTAAGCATCTACATTATTACATAATATTTTGAAGTATTCGGCGATCAATTCGTTTAGACAGCTCAACAGATGATGCGTTAATACATTTCTAACGAATACCTTTCAATATTATCAATTTTCATATAAATTGTGAGTAGACAGGTATAACCAATGGTAAATTATGGTAATAAACGTATCCAGTTTAGTTATTAGTCAGTATTTTTGACAAATTTTTACTAAATAATAATTGTATGAGATCACGTCAAGATTCTATGATGAACTCAAGAATGTACAAATACATGCATTGAAAAATTTAAGCGTATTTGCTTACATTTAACATTGAATTTTTAATGTTACATGTAGGTATTAAATCGCACAAATTGCTAGCTAAATTTATTCATAACCAACACACTGATTTACATAATTGGTAGTTCACGCGCTTCGATTGAACATATGTTGGATTTATTTGTGTGATTTTCCAACATTGTAACGTTTAGAAGTTAACTCTGCATGTTGTTGAGTTATTAAGGTATTAACTGCCAATGCTTCTTCATAATATGGTAATGCCACGTGTACATTTTTGATTTAAAGCTTCGTCGAAATCACAAATTCGAACACTTCTATATTCAGCCCTTGTTTGTTATACAAATCACCATGCAAAGGGTCGAAAAGTATAGATATAATATATGTATTACATATTGGTATTTTTTCAAGAGAAATATTTTTCTTGAGCTGAAAAATAAAAAAACTTTGGTTACTTGAAAATTTGAATTTTATCGAGAACCTATACGTGATAATTTTACCCCGATAAAAAATATCTTTAACAAATTTTAAAACAAACTTTATGCACATATGAGATCCACTGTGTGACTAAACAATAAACATATGGAGAAAAATAAGATGTTAGTTTTCATATAATTTTTGTAAATCAGCACTTTTTTTGTTTATTTAAATTTAATGAAATATTAAAATGCATGAAGTTGGCGAATGAATACTAAAGTGTATTCGAAACCCTAAAAAAATCATGTATACATTTTACAAAAAAGCAACTGAAAGTACCGCAATAAGAAAAAATATTATTAAATCCAAATTATTTATTGAAATGAAATTCATTATAACAAATACGAAAAGTTGTCACAATCCAAAATAATAGGAGGGTTAGACCAACATTCAACATTTATTATAAAATTCTCGAAAAACTGTCACTGAGCATTATCTAGCGGTGAGTTGACAAATTATAGAAATAATGTTTATTCAAAAGAAAAATTTTAATCCTTAGAATTTTACTACAAGATAATCTAAAAATTGGATATGACAATTTTCATGCGGATTGCGATCGATATGCCATTTATACATACATTTATAACCTTCATGACTCGAGTCACAGAGGAAATATTATGAAAACTCGTTATGTGAGTACTCGAGTGTACGTATATGCACTATGAATTAAAAAAAAACAATACAATTTTTTTAGTACTACTTTCACATACATAGCTTGATATAGTTCGTGATCAGTGAAACTGCACGTATTCAAAATATTCTAAAATTTTCAATATGTCCTAAGAAAATTGTGTTTTCTGTATTTAAATATAATGGCTTTCTTCGAAGAAATGACAATCAACATGGTAAAAACCGTGTTTTAAAAATTATATATTTTGAATCGATAAAGGTTCTTTTCTTGTGCGATATGAAGTTAATGACTCAATTTAGGGTTTATTAAAATTTATTATTTATTTGTTAACGACACATAGAAATGTGAAATAAACTTAATTTTTAGTAAAATATTTAAAAAAAATATGGAAATAATTAGTTTGTTTTTTAGCAAACAGGGACATTATTATTAAGAATGATAAAAATAAAGATATCCAAAAACGTCTAAGCTTTAAATTTACATGTGACAAATACAGAAGAAAACATAGGAATAACCATAGTATATAAGTCTAGTAATACTTTTAACCTTAAGTATAAAGCACGCCAATCTGAAAAGTGCAGAGTTATTTCAGTATATCTCTGCTTAATCTGCTAAGCCACAAGTTATAAATAAGCTTCGATATCTATTCTCAGCGTAAAATTTATTAAGAAAGGACGGAGCAAAACAAAATAAACTTGGATAGGATTAATAATATTACAAAAATGTTTTCTTATTAAGGCAGAGAGGTTTCGTAAATAGTCGCCTTTGTGTTTCCTTGGAGGAAAGGTTTTATAAGGTGATTTGTTTTCTCGGATCTGTTGCTTCTGGAAATGTGATTCAGTGGAAATGAAGCTTGGGTCTATGATATGTTTGATAAATATTTTATCGTTCGACTTCGAATATTATTTACTATACGTGTAGCTATAATGAGGCAATTTTAGCTATCGTGTACTATTTCGATATTAAATTTAAACTGTCAAAATATTATGGGCTTTACCTTTCGTAAAAATATTCTGTCAAGCTTAAAGCAAAAAGGGTAAGTAATGACTTGTTTTTTTTTAATATTTCAAGAAAGCTGTATTATTTTTTCAATGTTTTAGAATTATTAAAACTATTTATTAAGTTATAATAAAAATAAGTTCTTAAAAGTAATAACTATGACAAAAATCATCAATTATTGAGACCAATAGTATGATATTTTGTTATTACAGTTAAATAAATCAATATCAACATTGTATATGATTAGAAATGCATTCATGGTGTATGGGAAACTGGTTTGATTGGTTGACCATTTATTTGCAATTATCTCTACAAAGATCTCTACAGCAGCCTTAAATTAAGTCTGCTGTAGTAATATGAAGCCCTTCTGAAAAAAACTTAAAATAGTATTCAATACAATAAATGATAAGTTCGATAATGGAAAGAGATGTTAATAGATTCAAAAAATAAAATTTGAAAACATTGATCGAGCTGACAACCGTATAAATTTAAATATTTTTTCTAAGTTAAATTGCCAACCACTGGCTCAGTCCGTCAACGCAAATGTATTGCAAGTGGCTGAAGACAGATGTCACCAAGAAGGAATGGGAAAGAGAAGTGACGACACAGCCTACATTATCACAAGACGAGAGACGACGGACAGGAGGCAGGGGTGAGAGGGTGGTCGCTAATATCATTCGCCATCTTGCCCTGGTAGGATGAAGTGATAATGAAAATATCCTATTCATTTTGTCTGACAACATCTGGTTATAAAATTCCCGAATAATAAATGAGTCTAACAAAATACGTAAGACCTGTAAGAATATTTTTGTAATCGAAATTGATGATCCGCCTCCTTAGATGAGAAGTTGAATATAAATTTATTCTCAAATTAGATATTTCACAAAAATTGCGTGGCAAAATGTGTTTTACGCATATTAACTTCGAGAATGTTTGTCTTCTCGGGCTGCACTCGTCGATAAGAATTTATGTAACGTGGAAGAAATGTTTTGTAAAAACGTCGAACTTTGGTAACATGATTATGGAAATATTTCATGTAAATGTGGTTTTGTAGAAAGACAAGAATTTTCATTAAAATATAAGTAAAATCAATTTTTAACATATAATGTGTGAATATTTTTTCTTGATATATTGTAAAATCATATTTTGGCTGAAGAGTGTTTTCGTTATGTGTAATACATATAACGAAATATGGTTTGTTTTATACACGATAAGATTTAAAATACTTTTATGAAACCAACCACTTTAAAGTTATCTTCTGAATATCGACAAAAAGTTCAACTGAATTCTTGGCTATTGGAAAATTGAAGTATTTTTTATAAAACGGGTAGATTTTTGATTTTAATCGGTATTTGATTACTTAAGAGTTTTCCTATCAAGTTGATTTTGGCTTGCTTTTATTAGTTCAACTTCAATTTATTTATGGTATAAAGGTATTATACACTTTTAAAACCTTGAATATTAATTGAATGAAATCACATAATTTCTCTAAAAGTTTTACTATAGATTTGAAAACCAGACGTCGAATTAAAAATGTGTTCAAATACGTAATATTAGTTAATTGACTTTCAAAAAATATTCTCTTGCAACTGGGTGTTAGTCAGTGAATCAAACTTTAAGATTGGTTAAAATCCAGCATAAGAAAGTAATTGGTATATTTTGATATTATATTTGGATTTACCGATACTAATATTTACTTTATTTGATACCCATTTGAAATACAGTGGTTTTACTTAAGCTTGTTACACGAAAATTTGAATTGTGCTACTGTTTGAGTAATATTCAATCTCATTTTCAAAAGATTTTCTTATAATCCGTTTTTCTGTTCCCAGGCTTAGTCGTGCATAAACTAGTTTTTAATCGCGATAATATTTCTTAACTCTAATCAAACAAAAATGTTGAAGTTTTACGTTAATTTTAAAATCCCCCTAAAGACGAGAATAGAGCGAACTTAACGAAACTGAATATCCATTAGAGTACTCCTCTAGCCAAGGAGCACCATTCGTTTGAATTTAATTCATGACCAATGAATAATTTCCAAAAGCTCAGTCCATTCTTGGAAGATTTTCGTACTACTTGTGCTAATTGGATAGATATCCTTAAAGCCCAGATTTTATTTGCATAAAATATGTATCCATTTTGTAAACGGTGCATCAATTTTAATACTTCTCATTGAATTAATTTCAAAGAAATTTCTTTATTAATAAATATTAAATAGATTTAATAATTTTTGCGATATTGATACGAATATTTATTTCATAAAAATAAAAAAGGTCGCAGTCTTTTTTATTCCATTCCAAATTTATTTAACAGTGAAGTTTTCATTTTCGAAACTAATTTAACGAGAATCATTGATATTGATCCACCGTTTACAAAAATAACCGTTTTGGCATGAAATAATATAATATATCAGAACGGTGAAGACATAATGTAGACATATAAAAATTCTGAATCAAAAATGTACATAATCATAAATATGCGTTGGTTATATATGCATAAGAAATTATGTTAAACAACAAAGCCGAAATAATCTACTAAATTTGTTGACAAATGAATCACAATTAAGGTAATGCCATAGAGTATTTTGCCAACGCGGTATTATCCTACCGAACGTAATACGTTTTGTGGCGTACTTAGTATTGTAACTGCCCTAAACACTGAAATTTTCGCCATTTATTATAACATATTAATCATTAGCCATAATTATTACTTGATAGGATTAAAAGCCCATTAGATTTCACAAAGCACCAATTCCACCAGGAACATTATTTAGACCGTCCACTTAATTAGTATAAAATTTTTGAGAGTTTGATGCAACAGTATTTCACGATGAGCTTTGATGGAAAAATATCACTGTGGAACTGAAGGCTAAATAACTACATATGCAAAACGCGATATATAATTTTGTCACTATGAAAACTAATTACCCGAAAATTGTCTTGTAAAATGATTAACTTTCAACAAGAACGTGTAATAAAATTTTTGGTAAAATTTTAGTGAAACCTTGTAGTTTAAATGTATTAAATTACATTTTGAAGACAGACTGACTTTATGAAATTTAAACAACTATATCAGTAGACCAGTTAAAATTTTTCATTATTTCAAGACATTTAAAGATTTATTTATTCATGTACATAACATAATATATATAACATATATAATTCGTATTAAAATGGTATCTTCAAAATATTATTTATGTTATTTTAATGATAGCTGTTATTTTAGGTTTACCGGATGTTTAATAGAAGTCAGTCAATTCATCGACGACGATACTTTTATAAGTAAGTCATATGACAACAACGAGACGCTTCGTGGATTGGGCGGTCATTTGAAAGCTGAATCGTTTATTCACAGGTCATGTATATATAACATCTCGCTAAATTCTTTCATGATGGGAAATTATGATTAAAATCACATATATTAACTTATATTTATATCACCTATGTTCCATTTAATATCAAGTAAAGTGTCTTCATCGTTGAATATGTCTGTCCGCAAAAAGCTGAATTGTAAATTGCTTTATTTTATTTCATGTTATTATTACATCTTATCGTAATGAATTATTCACGTCTACTAAATGTTACATTTATAAAATATTCTATAAGTTTAATCTATTTTTACCAAAAAGCATTATTATTATTAATTATTGTATAACTATTGAAAAATCATTCGTCAGTGCTTACCACTGACGAATTGAGTCACTTGAGCCCTTAGGCTCAAATAATTTACTAAGTCAAATTGGAAGTCTGGTAAAAATTTCTTGTATTGAACTTCAAAACACTTTTTAATATCAGACAAAGAGTAGATTTCTTTAATAAATAAAAACATCACACAGGAAAATGTATATGTATTATAAATAAATCTGGCGAAAACCAACCGGAATCACAAAACTGTATTATGTTATCATGCATACACATTTGAAAAATGATAATTTTTGAGAAATGTGTAAAAAAAATATATAAAACCCATATTTCTGTCGGAGTCGATTTCGGTTATTTTATCAAGGAATTTAGATCATAAAAATGTTCTACGCAACCTTTTCTATTCGTTTTACTACGCGAATTCATAAATATAAAATGTATGATCCAGTAAAATTTTGTGACATAACTACACCAATTGGTATGAATTTACTTTTACGATGTACTAATATCCATGCGTGTGAAGTCGTATACCCTATGGCACATTAAAATGTTTTCACGATAATTATAACGTGTAATTTAAAAGAAGCAAGGCGTTTATGTGAAGTGTTCGCTAATTTTGCGAAGGATGACCACCCGAGTTGGTCTCGCCTCTCTAGATTGCGCCGTCTCAACTCTCAAACTTTGTGAGTTATATCCCACTTTTTGTCGGAATGAAATGGTTTTCCAGATCGTAACTCATACTTTTAAATATTTGTACACGGAGCAGTGTTACTTAGTTCTCTATTTCTAAATAAAAGAGCACTGGGCGGAAGTTTCCGAAACTTATCCCTTTGTTTGGCGCCATAAAACGTACGTTCTACGGGAGTATGGATAACGCAGGAACAAAGACAGTCTCGAGAGATAAGTGTTTAATTTGAAAATTAAACACACGAAAGAAACTTTGGCTTTCAGACGGAAACTTTCAAGTGCTGGGAATCGTTATGATGGATAATTAACTCGCAATATGAGAAACTCTTAGTGCAAATTTAATTTATAGGAAATCGAAATGTTCGACAGAAAATTTCCTTTCTACGAAATGAAACGCTTGGGAGATGTTCTTTTGATAAGTTAAATAAATAGAAATTGATGCATATGTCGAATACATATTCATATCTAAATCTATTTTTTTAGCTTTATCGGTCATTACTCAAATTCGCAAGAAAAATCATTTTAAAAGGAATTTTATAATTGTTTATTAGTTTATTTAAGACTTTATTTTAATGCCGTTAAAATAGCATGCTACAGTATCAAAAGCCGAAACAAGTGTGTTTGATAAGGTTTTTTAAAAAAAGACTGCTTTATACATTATAAATAAATAAGTGTCTGTCGATTGAAAATAATACTGATAATCACCATCGATAGGTTATTTTTATATGAATATAAAATTAAAAATTTTCTCCGTGATATATCGTTATAATAATTCAAATATATTGGAAAACTTACGGAGTACAAGAAACAGGTGCACAAGAAAGTTATCTCAAATTGTCAAATTATATCGATGGCAAATGTTATATATATTTTATCAATTGACAGCCCTCATTAATTTTAGGATTTGCTCAATGGCCTAGACATGCGAAAGTTCCCCTCCAAGTATTAAAATTTTATGGATCATAATATTGGGGCAAAAGCTCCAAATATATCTTATTCACGTAGACGTATAGCAAATCTGCGAGTTCATTGATTAAATTACTGGGACCGGATTTGTGTTCAGCTGGAAGGCTCTATAAAGCGTAGTATACGATTACTCCTGCGTCCTCTTCTGGTCTGTTGGATTTACACAACTTGTGACGTAATTTCGGATTCAAAAGGACATTTTTTATTGCTGACTTTACTTTATTAATGAAAAATGTTTTGTTCATTGTGCCTCCTGCTATAAATCGTACAAAACCATCAAACATAAAAATATTTTTTTTGCTATGAAAAATAAGCACACTCGCAAAAAGAATTTTATTTTTCTTTCACAGCTTAAATAATAAAGTTCCATCATTCAAATGGTGCTAACTGTAAAATTTCGCCACAAAGTTTTTTTTAAAACAACATTTTTATTCTTTATTCAAAAATTTTCAAGTTTGCGTAAGTCGAATCATTCATGAATCATATCAATTGTTTTGCATAATATTATTCATCGAAATGTGATCGATGTTGATTAGTATCTGCACGCAGGAAACAAAAATCACTTTAGTTTTAATCAGTGAAATTATATCATTTGGTATCAATTGCTTTATTTATAAATCAATATTTTTTTGACCACTTTGTATAAAGGACACATATTTGCATACGAGCATGAATTAAGATAGATTAGGTAAATAAATAGAATATACAAAAATCGCAGATGATTGATTTATGTGAAGAATATATTATCACTTTTGTTCTTATTACGTCCGTGTCATTTTAAGTTATTTTCTTCAGTTTAAAATTACTAACTTATCAAATTCATTTTGATTTAATGGATTTGTTATTAAAGCCTGAAAAGAATATAGATGTTTCTGTACTTACGAAAATTAAGGTGGATATGCAACAAATAAAATCAAATGGACTCATCGTGTCAAGTCTTCGAATAGTCTCAGTTTAACGCTTCAGTTAAATGCGTTTAATGCTCATGTCAGTTAAACTGATGGATCCGTATCATCCAAATGATCGCAACAAAACAATGTCAGGTTTTAGATAAATTAAATAACGAGTATAATTTCAGATTATTCAATAATAATGAGAATATGCGAAATCAAAATTACGTAAATTTATGCAACTGGAAGAAGAGGAAATTTATTATCATAAAATAATCAAATATGTTAATGAGCACAGAATATCACAATAATATAGAACTTTGGTTGATGGATATGCTTTGTATATTGAGTGATTTTGTTTTTGAAATGATTCTTGGAAATAGCGCTTTTCGAAGTATAAGGTAAACCGAAATATGTTTAATATAATATCAAGGAAATGATTGGATATTTTCTATACCAGAAGCATTAAACATACAAGCTATTGATATTTTTAAAATTAATAATTTAAATAACTGTGCACAGTTGTAATATGTATAATATTTATAGTGAGCTTAAAAAAGAGTATATTAAAAAACAATGTTTCTATCTTTCAATTTTATTTGTAATTTGTGTGTAGAATATGGGTATTGAATCTATGCACGATAAAAAAAAATAACAATATTTTGCACATATTACATTTATAGATACACGAAAATTCCCGATCATCTATATATTCATATAAAAATGAATGTACAAGAGAACAAAAGGGAAAAAAAAGAAACCATCTTTTCAATATAATTAACTGAGCGGTATTTTATTATTATGCTGTGCATTGGCGTGTGAAAAGCGGTTAATAATCCTGCATTATTAGTGATCTAAAAGCTCTGATTGTCAAAGCTGCCGGCTTCAAGTTACGCAATCAACTTTAAAAGCTTGATTTCACTGGATAGGCTTTTTTCGATGGGGAGTTTGGGCTAGGGCACGCAAGCACATTCAGAAACAGAGCGGCAATTGCGGCCGATTGACCTATTCGCCGTTTTGTTTCTCATAATCGGGTCATTGCGCATTCACGGAGAGCCTGCCGTGGTGTGCTAGCGAGGGAGCTCTATCACAGATATGAATGACCCGATAAGGGACGGACAATTGCATTACCCGTTAGGTTAAATTTAAATGAATAAAGTCTATCTGCTGAGCTAAATTAAGCTAATGTACATAAATAAAATGAAATCCTAATAAAAATCTATTCACTGAATGTCATAAACAGTTTCAAAAATTAGAACAAAATCAATGTCTTAATTTTGATATTTAGTAGCATGTTGATTTTAAGTTTGATTTGGAAAATTTAAAAAAGGTTTGATATAAAATGTAGATTATGTCACATTCGTTCAAAGCGTATCGAAAAATAAATACACAAATAAAAAAAAACCGGATATTAAAAATAAATTTCGTTCTATACTTTTTAAATAAATTAAAACTATACAAGATTTTAATTTCTCCAGTTTAAGTGTATGAGTTATTTTTTACTATTAAAATGGCTGAACGCGTGTTTATAGACAGCGATTTCAATTCAAAGATTTTATATTTATTTAAGGTGAGAGAAAATATGCGAGTTCATAATTTTATATGTTTGAGTGAACAATTATTAGGACCGGTTACTGAAGAATAAATAAAAACTATGAAGACCTTTTCATAATATTTGAAAAATTTATATATTGACAAACGCAGAAAAGGCGGCCTCAAACATCAAATCAGTACGTATGTATATATTTCTGTTTATAAAATTAACTTCCTGAAATTGTGGCCCCTGGAAATCAATATGATGTTAAAATTTCCTTCGTGTATTCATTCATTTTACTTCCGACTGTTTCGAAGATGTATATTTGCCAAGGGCACGAATTCCTCATATCGATTTCGCATTGATGTATAAAGATGGCCCGCTTCGTAGGTAACGAGGCACTAGATACACAGGCTGATAGAAATATTTCACGAAGCCAGGCCTGTTATTGACAGATTTATGATATACAAAATGGCCTCGCGGTTTCAGGTTACAGATGTTAGCATCAACTTGTGCTCAAATGTTCGTCGACTTGAGAAATTCAGAACCAAATGAAAATGCTATAAATTTCGTAAAAGCCATAAGTATTGAAATATAATGGTATTAATATAATAAAGATTTACATTTTTTACTCGTAAATAAATATTGTTGACAAGATTATTTAGGAATCTATATAAAATATTTTCTTTTCGAATGAAGTTGTCATTTATTATATTGATTCTGCTGTATGTAGTAGAATTATTTGAAAGTAGAACACTGTAATAGGAGTATAGGTGAGCTGGGTAGTGATGAATCAAATTTTTTGTCGAATCTAAAATTATATTGTTGACATGGTATTATAGACATCCAATAACAAAGATGACGTCAATAAATTAACAAAATAAAATACATGTTTTATACAGCTTACCTTTCCATTTTGCAATCTCGTATAATTCAAGTAATTACTATAATGATGATTACATTGGAAACTATCTAAATAAGTACATAAAAAACTATTTAATTCACTATTGTGTAAAAAATCGTTAGGTTGTAACATGAATCGAATTATTTTAAATGGCTGATTTTTCTGTATATTTTTCCTCACGAATATTACTCGTGCTTCATATTGAATCTTTATTTGGTATTTTATATCATTGATGCTTCAATTATTGTTTTCAAAATAAAAATTTCAGCCTTCACAATATAATTGTGTTTTTTTGCTATAACTAAAGGATCATTCTAGATTTTGGATTATTTTTGGTGATTTTTGGAAAATTAAGAAGCACTAATTAGAAAGAAACAAACAGCTATGTTTTTATCAATGTTCGTTACAGAGAACATCGGATATTATTTTCACGGGTAATACTTTTAATTTGTCATTGTTATAATCGTATTATTGCGTTTGATAGTGGAGGCAAGATGTTGTATTTACATCCAACATGATTGTTTTTATGCAATAGTGTATAATAAATAGAATATTCGTTTAGACTAAGACCAATAAAAAAAAAACATGTTTGTTTTCAAAGAATTCTCAGCAAGACAAATGACAGTTGTCAGGAAAATTATATAATAAACAGATATATGGTGCATTTTTTGGCTCTGCATCTAGTATACGTCGTGAATTATATTTGTCAGAACCAAAACGAGAGATATTCGTTAAAACGATTGTGATAAATGAATATGTGTATGAAATGTTTGTAAAAAAGGAATTCGGCTATTGCTTCAATTTATCTTTCGAAAACTATATTGAATTCTCCATCGGCAAAATAGTATGGCAAAAGCATTTCGTGGGTTGACAAAGTATCGTTGTAAGTCATTTGTTTTTATTTATATTTAAATAAGTGTTCTTCAGAGTCGTAAAAGAATTTTCAGGCTTAGATGTTTTTGCGTGATTTGAAGATATCAATCATATTATAACATCAAAGCCACATTATAGTAAAGTAAACATAAGATATATATATATATATATATATATGTACGATTCCATAGAATTATAGTTATACTCAAATACAAGGATGCAAAAAATATTTTTATTTGATGTTTATTTAGATTTCATTGTCCAATCAATTTATTTTCATAGTATAAAATTAGTTTATATACTACTTATTTAATTTGCATTGCGCTTTGTAAATTTGATGGAAAAATTCCCTCCAGCATTTTCAGTGTATATTTGAAATTTTGACCACGTCACTGTGTTCAGCAGCCATATATTGCAGTAAAAATTTGCTAAACAAAGAAGTGTTATTAAATTTTAGCGTGGAATAATTGATAAAATAAACTTTATAGTTTGTTGAAAATGTTCTCTATAGATCAACGTCTATGCTAAATTCACATCCCATTTACTGAATTCTGACTGATTTTTTATGTCAAATTGAATGTGGAATAAATCCATTGACTTATGCAAAAAAAAATCCACGCACAACAAAACACATTACGAAATATTGTAAGGTGATTTTCACTGATTAAGTAAACATATTAATATGAAGTATCATTCTTACGACATAATTAATCTCTGAAATGTGATCGAGTATTTTATAATAATATTTTATTATATTATATATTTTATATAATTTATGATAACGACTTGTTTGATAGAATTTCAAAATCAAATTTTAATTGTTAAATCTTTGTATGATTCCACTTGTTTTATCACTAACGGACCATTTTGTTTTAGTCAATTCTGTTGCATCCATGTGATAGAATGCCACAAACATATGGAATCGTACAAAGTTTTAACAATTCAAACTTCAAAATATGATGGAATATGAAAAAAGAATTATTATCTGCGTTCGTAAAAATATTGAATGAAAAGAGTTCTCACATAAAATGAACTAAGCACTGGAACAAAGACGCCGTAATGTGTTTTGATAGGTAGAAAGAGTATCCATAAAATACTTACTGCTCTTTTATTGGTCATACGGCACACAAAAGCCGCATATGAATGTACTATTTACGATCAAAACAGTCACATTCATAACTTTCGACACACGAAGAGACTTCGCCACGGCAAACTTCGCTGAATAATTTAAAAGAATCAAATATCTCAAGCAAAAGTATAAAAGAGAATTTTGAAGCATATACAAATAGATGCGCAAACCAAAGGCACAAGAGTTTTTTGTTTAAGATTGCAGAAAAAAGCGTATCGATCATATTTAAGTAGTTTGTTTATACATTGACGGATATATTCAAATATCGTATAGTTTCTCTTTGTATATAAGTATATAATTGTGTGCCTTGATTGACTTTAAAATTATCAAAAAAACTGAACGAAATAATGAAACCATTGAAAAATATTCTCTTCTTAGAAACCAAAAATAAAGCGGTTTCTGCTATTCAACAATTAATAAACGGAACCAGAAAAGCTCATGATATAAATTTGTAGCCATAATATTATCTTACAAAACGTCCAATACATAAAAGATGAAATTATTGAGCAATTATTGTAATTTCATATCTACTTCGTGACTTCATGAAAAATTATATGTATTGAATAATATGAATAATTTATAAATAGTTTTATGATATTTTGTTACGTAATATATTTATAAATACATCAGTACGAATATTGTGTTTGCAATGTGATATATATTTAAATAAGCTTTTCGTATTTGTTTTTGGTCTTTAAGCCCAGAACCAAAAAAAATGGACGAGCCCATTCACACTCAGACTTATTTTGATAACACGGTCCAATCCTGTAAAGCATGATTGGACAAGTCTTTTCCCTTCAATCAACAAGTAAATATGCCCCAAAAAATGTTTTAATATTTTTTGACATGTAGCTTCACTCAATCGAATATGGCAATTAGATTTAACATTTCAGGAAAGAAAATAATTTATATCAGTTATGTTAACAAAGTTTACGGAAATAAGGGGACTCCACGGTTATATGCTAGCTGATTAATTAATTGATAATAAAGTCAAAAGAATGCAGCATAAATGACAAGCTGTTTTCGATTTCATGTCAAAATATGATAGAGTTTTTAAAAATCTTCAAATAATGATTAATTATTCATTTATTTTTTTCGTATACTACGATATTATGGTTTCAAAGCAAATAAAGGTTAACTTGCTATGTTAAAGCTCTCCTGTTAAATAATTGTACCATTATAAAAGCTATAATGACTACGCTTTTTAAGTGTTTTTTGACTATCATTTGATTTTGGATATTGATGCAGTAGACATGAAAAGTTGGTGTTAATGGTCATTGTCAAACGATTTGAGAGTCTGCAGAGATATTTATAGCATTTCAGTAAGGCCAGGTAGTTTTTACCGTACAATGATATTAATATGATACTTGCAAGAAAACTTGAAGCCTCAAACAAACAGCGGCGACAGAGTTGAGAAAATATATCAATGCAGGATTGCCATGTAATGGATTCACAATGCCGTCTTTGACAACTTTCTGAACATAAATTTGAATTTCCTCTCTAGGGCCGGGTAGTTTGTAAGGCTTTCACGCTAGGGAAGTTCAGGTCTGCAACTGATTTCCGGATTTGAAATAAATAATACTTTTTTTTATACATCGCGAATCGTTCAAATATGCTATTCGCATGGGCTCTTCCGGACGCGGACGGTGGGACAAAAGCAGCGCCGGTGAAAAATTTAATATTCTCGGTGGATTTTCGCAGTGAATATGCCTTGTTTGTGTGAAAAAAATATCGAGATTCTCAATTTAAGAGAGGTATTACTGAAATAAAAAGAGTTCATTCTGCCCTTTCCTGTTTTGCGAAATATTTACATAAAAGAAGATTATACAGGGATGCGAGCTTGGGAGTAGATGAATGCTTTGATATTTAATAATATATTCGCATGCGATATCTTTTCGCATCCTTTTTAATTTTAAAAACTTTTTATTATAGTACGAAAAGATTGCGATAAAAACATTCTGATTTACTTGAAAATGAAATATTATGAAATAAGCTTATATTATTACTTGAATGAAATTCAAAAGATTCACGTTAAGATTAATGAAATTATCTTTAACATAATTTCTTCTTGATGACAATATTTGGAGTCAACAAGTCAACGAAGATTTTAGTTTCAATTTTGTAATGTTACTTTTTTAAAAATATCTCTCTTGCTAATTTTAGGTTGTAAATTTATATATTGAAACAATAAAATGGTATCAATGATACGTCGTAAATTTTAATTTCAAAAAATGAAAATTTTATATGTTTTTATTGACAAAGAAAAAAGTAATGTAAGTAAATTTTCGCTCATTATCAGTAAGCATGCTCATCAAAAGAAAAATGTTTTCGCATTTTATAATGTTAATATTGAATCTATTTCAAGTCTCAATAGCTTGTGCGGCAGTATCATATCTTAACGGATGAAAGCGACATCAATAGGGCCACAGAGTGAAAAAAAGACAACAAACGAAAATATATTCTTTTTGTCATTTGACGTTCCGAGAATTCAATATATATCCTTATCGCTGGCAGTGAAAGAGCATTGAATTATGGGTTTGCAACGAATCACCGTCTCCTTTTTACAAAAATATGAAAACCATTTTGAATGCAATAAATGAAGAGGAAACTTCAATTCGCCGTGATATTATTGCGAGCTTTATGCGATCCGGATTATTCATAAGAGATTATTGAAATACAAAAACGTTATAATGGGATTTTTATATCGACGGTTCTGTACTTTTCATCGTCATATGATATACAATATTATGCTTTAGGGTGCATTGTAAAATTTATGTTTACAGCGAGCGAAAATGTGAAAACATCCAATTTATTATAATCTTTCAATAGAACTCAAATAAAAAAATTATCTGAAAGGGATTTTTAATTAAATTAATAAACTGGGGAAACAAACATGTCTTATTTATTTGTAATTCATTTTTTTATTTTTATATGAAGATATCTTGGAATAAAAGTGCAATAAAATTGGAATCATCCAAATGTGTCACATTTCAACAGGTCTTGTCACTGACGATCCGTGATTTATTATTACACATACGAATCGAAAAAATCCGGGTCGTTAGTACAAATATTTACAATTTTTAACGATAAAAATTTGAACATACGTATATGTGGGCAAAAAACTCTAATCAAAACATCGATTAAAATTGAATTGTTGATCATTTGTTTTGTCACACACAATACATGTTTTGTCTTTCATCGTTTCCAGATATTCTATCACACAAAAGCAATATGACTATTCTATACACAGATGCAGTTTTATTGTATAATATACGTGTGATAAAATGTCTGAAAATGACAAAACCCGGGTCGTGAGCGATGAAACATGTGGAATTTTACAAAGCGTCAAAAATTCAAATTTGATGATGATTCCATCAAGCTTCATTCAATATCGTAAAATATTCGTAAATTAAAAGTTAATTATCATTAAGTACGATGTCATGTTTGGTCATGTAATTAATTGTATTATTAATATAATATTAAATCATTTATTTTATTTCTTGTAAAAAGTCGAATGAATTGGAAAAAGATAAAAGAGTGTTTTTTTTTTAATTCACAAACAATGCTTTTCATGATTCTAATGATGTATTGCCATGTTAAGGATTAGGTGCTATTGAATTCGAGTTGTAATACAAGCAATTTTTCAGTTCAGCTATTTGAATCTGAACTGTATAAAATGCGTGCATGATATATGTGTTTCAAAAAAATACTTTCTAGTCGGAATTTGCTAAAGCCTTTTTACCGTATCTAATTCAATGTACCTTATGCGAACTTGATATTGAAAATGAATTGGAATTTTTAAAATCTAAATGTCAATGATATTTATATTTAAACGAAGTGAGTTTGTGTAAATATTTTAACAGTAAAAATAAATGAAGATAATATATTGCAATGTTATCATATGATATTTAATTTTTAACTTTATTACTTTTTTTACTTTTTACTTGATTATTTGATACACAATATAATTCTGAAGATTGATGAGTGAAAGGTTTGTTGTTTTGGAAGCGAGTAGTTGATTGTTCGTAAATACAAAACATTCAATTGAAAAGAAAAAAATGATTTTGTCAATATGACACCAATGAAAAGATAAAAGCAAAAAAGCAAACGATATTTTCACTTTCCGCATCGAAAATCACATAATTTACTACATGAAATCGTAAAAATAGTAAAAGGCAACAGTTTTTATTTCAATTCACGTTACATTTTGATTTTGAATATTTTTCATATCGACGATAATGTCCTAAGAATCTTAAAATGCGAGAAGTACACTGGTTGCAGTCATTCCACAGATCTCAATAAATAGAATGAAGTCGTAATGTGATTTAATCTTGGTAATACAATATCGCATGTAATCCAATAACAGCAATTTGCTTTAATGGGGCATTAGGTAATCTCTCTTGCAGTCGTTCAATAGCGCTTGCCAACTTACGACTTGCCAATAATTTAAATTAGCTGCTTAATATCTTGAATCGATGTACCAAATAAGAGGATTTTGTAAGGAAACGATAGTAAACTACAATAAATTATGTTTGACTTAAAATATTTTATCTAGACGGAGTTTTATGTATGGCCTGTATAAAGCTTTAGAAACGATGTTAAAATAATATGACTATATTCGAAATTATAATACAATCGAATTATGATTAGAAGCATCATCAAATGTTATATAAATTATACAACTGGGTTAACTTTGACACGTTTATTGGTAAAAATGGTTTTTCTTCAGTTTCGTATAGACTTAATACATTACCACATATTCAGCAACTAGATATGTGTAAGATTTGATAAAAAAATTAGTAGCATAAAACATATATGAAAGTTTTTAACTTAAGCTAAAAATTATATCCTAAATACAAATAGGAAAATTCATTTCTCGATTTGTCGAAAATATTTGAAAGCTTAAAATATTAAGATATTTTATAAAAATAATTATAAAATTTTATCTAAATCTTTATCAAGAAATTCAGTTTTTTATTCAATTCCTTAATTTTGAATGTTTTTTTTTTTTTTTTTTTTATAAAATGAGTAACATATATTCTTTAAACCACGCATGAAATAACATATACATAGCAATCTATCTCTCTGAAAAAAAAAACATTCAAAACAATAATCATTTTTGTAGTAATGTGAATGTGTATATAGAATACACATAATATATATGACTGTAATTCATTTTATCACGACAGAGTATTTAACGTGCTGTACGTCAGAAAACTCATTACCCATTTCCAGGGCGATGATATAACATGTGCGGAAAAATGTGTAATAACTACACACCGCTTTTAAACTTAGTTTACGTCGAGGTTATGCGCCAAAATGTTAATGAAATAAGATTAAGTAAGCGAAACGTCAAGCTGCGCCGATTCGGTGTTCCCACCATGACACGGGATGTTATTCCTTATCGCGAATAAATTATTATTTTATGTAGGCACACCTCCACTTCACTCGGCATACAAAATGGGAAAACGTAACCGAAATATATTATATAATGAGTGTCACAGGGGGCTCAGAACTGTTTGAACGGTTTAATATTTCCGTTTCAATAAATGCGTTACAGCAAGCGTATTAATTTTGTTCATTCAATTTTTTATGGCACTTTTGATGTAGTTTTAAGTTTATGCAAAAAGATTTTCTCGTGTCTTATACATCTGATTTTCTAAAAAAATTACGTAGAGAGAGTATTTACGATACTAAGACCCTTTTCCTAGACACATGCACTTATTTAATTTTGTCCAAAAAAGAGGTTCTTCTTACTATTGTTCTTCAATCAGTTAGGGATAATGTCTCAAAATTTATGTGTAATCCAAGTAGATATTAAAAATGCATAGTCATAAAGCAGTGTATAGTTATTTAACAAAAAGCGTTTAACATTTTATAGGCTTCATAGAGTAATTGTCAAAACCAAGATAGCTTCAATTATGGTATGTTGAAATGAAAAAAAAATATATTTATTTTTCGCAGTCAGTGAATATTACCTTTTTTTATTTAAAACATATCGATAAATCTAATATTTGAATCATATAGACTAATGACCAAACATATATTATCTATAATGTTAACGTTTTTTAAATAAATTTTGTGAGTCAAATTAACATGAATGGATTCAGTTATGATTGTTAAATTGTGGTACCACTATTATTCCATCAATAATAATAACAAAACTATCAATGTCATTTATATTTTAAAAAGTTACTGCCAAATCTGTCAAAATATATATATAATATAAGTCCTGCTATCAATTTTTTCAAAACATTAAAACCGAAATGGAACATTTTTGACGTAATTAATATGGCAAAAATAACAAGGAGAACGAGAAATCATGTTTGCTATGTTATTTGAATGTATAACATAGCAAACGAAAAGAATGGGAAACGTTTTCTATAGATTCGATAAGCGCTCATTTAGAAATTTTTAAAAATCATTATCGTTTTTTGGTTCAGTAAATATTTGTGTAATTTGAATAAATAAATTTATATTTATCGAGTCTTTTAATTATTCGTATACCATTTTTATATAACCGCCATTAGTTTTCATGATAGAAAGATTCCTAAGATTTGTTTTGCGACCCGAAAATTGTTATTCATGTTTCATGAAAATAACGGATAACAAATACACCCACATCATCTTCTTATCAAATTATTTTTCAAAACGTTTTTGTTGTTTTATATATATTTTAAAATTTTAAACAATTAAAAAATGTAAGGTTATGTTCTTTTATGAAACTTGTAATTTTCAAATAATATTACTTCAAAGTGTCAAATATAAAGAGTTCATAATTTTTCAGAAAAAAGATTCGATTGTTAAAAGAATTTTGAATATAAAATATTATATTCTTCATATTTCTATCGAAGAAAAACTTTTACTGTTTAGAATCCAGACATAATACAATACTCCATAAGGATAGTTTTTTGTATTTGATTACTTATTTTATCAACATAGTTGATTTATATGATACGTTATATTAAGATATCAGATAATACATAATTCAATAGCAAAATATTTATATATTAAATTTATTGAAAAGAGTTTCTATATTATTAATAGTGTACTAAATGTTGCTATTGAAATACATTAATTTTTATCATTTTAATGAATTGTAAGTAAGTTTATATTAGTTTAATGACTATCCTTTAATATTTTGTTAAAAAAAATTATAACGAAAGCTGAAGTCCTCTAAACTATGGTTAATCAAAATCTGACTATAAAGATGAAAGTATATGAAACGCTGAAATCGAAGTATATCAAAACAGTTTCAGATAGAAATAAAAAATGATTGGTTTGTTTAATACATGTTGTAATTGAGTCAAATTTATTCTTATGTTGAGATAACTGTAAGAATATAAAATATTGATATCTTACTGGTATTAATATGATAATTTATGGTCACTACTCTACATTGGTAATATTTTTTTCAAGGGAATTTGTGTACTAAGAATACTTCCACACAATAGTACATACAAAAGTTCGACGTAATTTATTTGAGGTGCAGTCAAAATTCTTCTAACTATTTTTTAGGATAGTTTTATAATATATATAAATAAATCTAACTACTGAAAAAGTACTGAAATCAGGCAAACACGTTTTTTTGTTGGGATAGGAATTGTGGGCACAGCAAAATCTCTTTGCATTTTATTGATCTTGCAGCTTCAAAAAGCCTGCGCTATTTTCCAGATGACCCTGTTATTACATCACGTATGTGACTTTTCCGGTGAATATTTTTGATAGACGCGCTCCGCGGGGCGACGCCGACGCTGCCGACGCCTCAGTTTTGCCAATGAATGGCGTAACTTATTGCCAACGGCTGCGGTCTCTTTTTATTGGGACCGATTCAAAATGTGTTTTTTATATGGGATACGTCGCACACATGTAGAGCAGGGCGGAGCCGTGTACTACGTTAGAGAGATTTTTTATGTTGAACAATGAACGTCCTTGTCCTTTGCTGGTACAAAACAAATATTTTATACAGTATAATTGAAATAAACAACCTTTATAGTTTAATGTTTATTATATCCAACTATAGCGAAATATGTTCTTTTGCGTTTTCTCTGTAAAATACAATTAGAACATGAAGACCAGGGCCGGAATTTTTCCTTTATTGATATAAAGTAAGCCATAATTATGCATAAAAATATTTATTGTAAAAGCTTTATTAATTTGGATTATCAGTGATCAATATGAATGAAAAAATGCTGTTATTTTTTGATTCACATCATTAGGATAGAGTAAATTGAAAAAAGAAAACCCTATTGAAATTTTGAATAAAAAATGATTTTACTATCATTTCATTTGATCAGCTCGAAAAGTTTTTCGAAAAATTTGTAATAATATATATTTAATTTTTTTTTTTTAAATTGACTTAGATTCACATACTTACTTAATTATTTCAGCAACGCAAAAAATAATATTCATATATTGTCTAAAATATTTTTCATTATTATAAAGCCAGTTGTGATATCATACCGAGTAAAAAATTAAACACTTATACACGATAATAATACATACATAAAAAATCACATATTTTGTATGCAGAAACATCCTTACAGCGATTTACCTAGAGGCGTATTTAATAAATGACACATATTCTGCAAAGATATTTAAAATTAATATATATCATGATATTCTTGCAAGCGATCTTTGCTCCTCCCTTATTCCAAAGAGTATATTTTAGGTTTTTATTGCAAAATTGTCCCATCGTCAGCCGAATTGATGTTTTTTTATGGCCAAATATACATAATAACTACTTCACATAAAAATATCACGTTAGTATCAATTGCTCGGATGAGTTATGGCAACCTTTGTACAATAAATAATTTTTTTTTTGCATCTTATGTTAAGTACGCTCTTAGTTGATTGGATTCGGCATCGTCTATGAAAATAAACAAAATAAGTTTTGATTAATGTTTTCGGCAATTTCTTTTTTTACCTCGCACAGGATCAGAATAAACCAAACAATTTATAACATGCAATGATGAAGTTGTTTTAAATCTTTACGTTTTTATAAAGGAGAAATTAAAGTTGATTTGCAAAATATTTATGTTTTATTCTAGCATAGTTCTATTGAGAAACAATGTGAAAATTACAAAATTAAAAAAGTATTTTTTGAATTTCATAACAATATCAAGAAACGAAATCCATTACGGGTGGAAAAAAAATACTTGTGCGGCAACTCTAACTATAAAAACAACATGAAACGAGTGTGGGCAGTGCTTGAACATATTGTAAAAAGTAATGTATATTGAACGGAATTCAAATACTAAAAAGAAAGACAAATACAAAAGAATAATGATAAATATTTTTCTCAAAAACCTAGTGATAGAAATTAAAAAATGAAATAGCCAGACGATCTCATCGTGTACCTTTTTTGATGTTAATATTTTTATAGATATTATTATATTTTTTGACATTGTCTATTGAAATAAACATATCAATTATTTTCACAATATCATTTTATAACAAAAAATCGGAAATAACGTGAATAATTCTTTAAAAATGATTATAGCTCCAAAAACAGCTTAAAATAAAGTAGATTTTTCTACCTCTACCTCTAATTTACAACAATAATAGGATTGTGTTATTTTTGTTCATAAATATACTGGGATAGTGTCAAAAAACATCTTGTAATTTTCGTGCTACGCTATAATAATAAAAGAAGAATAAGAAGAAAAAGGGGAGAGTTGACCCATTTCGACATCATCAATAGCATAGCTTTATGTGGTGTGGGCGTATCATCTATCCAGAATAATGTTTTTATAGATCCCGTCGTACACATTGTAAGAAAGAAGGATTCAGCAATAGGTGGATATGTTTTCTATAAAAATAATCAAGACAAATGAAGTCTTGCATGAAATCTTTCTTTGAATAGCAAAGGGATTTTCGAAAGAATTGTATTTATGTCAATGATATTCATATTTAAGTAGTAAAAATTTTCCTTTATTATTTTACAGAACACCTTTAAAACTAATGTACGCTAAGTCTGCCTTTTTAAGTATGTAAAGACGAAATGATTAGTTTCACTTTTACGCCGTTTTCATACATTTATACTAAATTTAATCAATAAAAAATTTGAATTGTTACAACTTTGTACGATTCCACATGTTATATCACTAACAACCCGGGTTTCGCCTTTCGGCATCTTCAGGCATTCTATCACACGGATGGAACTGAATTGAAAAATTTGATAATAAAATTCCATCAAGGACCTTCAGTCGATATCATAAATTAAACATCAATAAATTGTATTTAGAATCATAATTGTTATGCCTGAATTTTATTTCACCTTTTTGATTCTTCAAGAAATGACAGAAGCAAGAGCGATTACTCAAAAGTATTTTTTTCTCATTGAAGTATAGCTAGCCTCTTTGAGAGTTTCGTAAATGACATAAGTGGCACCTCTAGAGTCTAAGTATATCACTTTGAGAAAGGACATTACAAGAATAAATATACATATACGTATTTACAATATTTCGTATCATTGCGTGGAATTAATTATTTCCGCCAATTTATAACTGTGAAACAAACGATGCAATATTTATCAGGCTTCCTTGCTGCCATCATATCCTAATTCTGTTATGTTTCATTTACGCTTGCTTCAGCTGAAGCTAGAATGGGTATGGTACTACATGTGTTAGCATTAGTGCACTTTGAAAGATTGTACCAGACGTTCACAGCCCGTGTTGTCAATTTTTGATACTCAGCCATTCGTGATGTGCATCAATGTTTTATTACATGCCTTTATTGTTATGTCTTGATTTATCTGTATGGCGTCTATTACGTAAGTAACTTTTGTAAATATATACCGACGTCACATTACTTCATAAAAATTGTATGGAAAAATGGCTCTCATTAAATTTTAATTTGTTGTTTTTAGATCTTTTTGTTTGATAGAATGTAATTTTTCAGTATTTGTTTGAATTTTTTGATTATGTACTGTTTCTATAAAAAAGGTGTTAAACCAAAATATATCAGGGGTCATAAAGATTCATATGTCGATGGAAATTCGAACATATATATTAGTAAACTTGAATTGTTTAAGCTTTGTACGACTTCACATGTTTTGTCACTAACGACTTGGGTTTCGCCTTTCGGCATCTTCAGGCAATCTATCACATAAATTTAACAGAACTGAAGTCAGTTCTAATAATTCAAATTTGAAATTGAAATTTCATCATCACCTTCAGTCGATATCATAAATTATATAAATATTGCCACGACCATACCACGTTGAAAGCACCGGCTCTCGTGCGATCACCGAAGTTAAGCAGCATTGGACGCGGATAGTGCTTGGATGGGTGACCGCTCGGAAACACCGCGTGCCGTGTTCTCTTGGCTATGGGAAGGAAAACCCAGACAGAAAACCGAACACCAACCCGCCTGGGCAGCGTGGTGTTGCTATGTCCAAACAACCCCCCTGAAAAAAAGCAGGGGAGGCCTTCATCCAGCAGTGGATCGACCCCAGCTGATGATGATGATGATATAAATATTAGTATTTAAAAAAATAATTATTGAAAATACTCGATACAGTAGAACTATTTAACAAAAGTATGTTATACTGCTTAAAGCACAATTACGTCGATATTAATAAATGTATTTATTAGGGGATATGTATTATACAAATTTAAAATCAAGTAGGCGATGACTGTAATTTTGATATAAAAACAACAGCAATATTTTCTAGTACCTGAATCATTTTTCAAATGTTTTTTTGTTAAAATTTATAAAATCATCTTTGGTCCGAAGAAACATCACGAAACAATAGATAATATTATAAAATGTCTGAAGTTTTATAAACGAACTAAAGTAAAATCATTGAAAAAATAATATATTCTTCAATTCAACCCAATTAAAGTTCATGCATTCCTGAATTTTTGGATTGTAATATTATCATAAAATTATGTTGCGCCATTTGTAATAGTTGTTATGTCAAAACTGATAATACTACTCTTGTAATGTCGGACTCGCGCCGTGGCGTATTTTGCATTCCGGAAATCATTTAAACGGAACTCGCAATAAGTAATTCCACATTCCGCTATTATATTTCCTACGTCATATTTTGAATTCAATGTAAATTTGTAGTGTGATTTAAGTGAATCCCTCAGGCGAACCTGAATATAGCGCGTGGATGGAGGCTTTCTTTGGCTTGAATGCAGCGTTACTTTTCTTTGCAATCGATACGACTCGATCATAGTCTACTTTGTCAATAATAAAATACTTTGCAGAATAAGTCTTCTTAACCGTGTTAGCATTTTTTAAGGACAGGTATTAAAAAGAGTCATAAAAAGGAATTTCAAAAATTTATCCTAAAAGAAATATAGTATTTGCGTGTAATTGCGTGATTGTTTGCAGAATACATTTTTTAGAGAAAAGATAACATTACAAATTTCATAAACTATATTACAAGATTGTTGAAAAACAAAAAAATATAGTATTTGATTACGACGAATATCACAAATGGACGAATAACATGCATAGTTCTGATTTAGGTGTAAACTGAATTAGCTAATAACTATATTCATAAATACATTGTTATTTTTTCACCGTTTATTAAATGCAACGCTAGTTTTAGAATTTTTTCAAATTCACGCGGTATAATGTTCAAAATCAACTTACTGATATAGAGTTCAGCGCTCATATCAAGTAAAATAATATTAGTTCTTTGTGTACACAGGCGCTTAAACGCATAACTAAACAATCAGATGGTTTATGTGCATTAAAACAACAACATTAAATAAATTCTTTTTTGTTTCAATTCACACGAAACTCTCTAAATGCTATTGGAAACGCATGTGTCACAAGTAATGCATGTCTTCTATCACAAATACAATACGCTGTAATTAGCTAATCAAGTATTTTTGGTTATTATAAATATATTTTGTTGTACAGACATATTATAAGTGCCAGACTACCTTAATCGAGAATAGAAGCGATAGAACATTGAGTAGTATATTTTTGACATCCGCATTAAGGTCAACCTATCTAAAATATACATTAACGAATTAGTTCATACAGAATGGGTTACGGTCCGCAGTAATATTTTTAACATTTCACATTAGCAAGCAAGCCAGTATGAGTGAATTTGAATTTATCATAGCCGAGTATTAAAAATAGTTTTATATTTGTTTTGAGTTGATTTATTCCAGGAAATCATATATAAATACCTATTATTTATAATTACGGAAGTATATTTATACATTGAATTTATTAATTTTATCTCTGACTACTGTAAATATTTTTTTTAGCCTACCGCATCTAAATGGTACAAATCATAACACATGAGATTGATCACATAGTAAAAAAACATAAAAATAATCGGCGATAAATAATCTCAAATATTTTACTTCTTATTCGGTCAGTTAATTTTATTTATAAAACAAGGATGTCAAACATATCTTCATTATAAATAAAATCAAATACATATGTTTATATAATTTTAAAAAAATTCGTACATATTTAGTCATGTCCTAAACTTTTATCCTTAAATTGATAAACAATGTATTGTATTCCGCATTCAGCATTCATAAAGAACAATATTATTTTATTAAAATAGAAATTATTTCCTTTTTATACAACAGTTTCAGGCAAAAAAGAATACATATATTTAATGTATAAAATAAAAAAATAGTGCACGAGCTTATCAAATTTGATCTGTTAACACTTAGAACGTTTGCATTGATCATCTCTTTTGTTTTGGTATTATCAAGCATTTGAGTGAACGGAACAAGATTTTGATTTCTTATTTCCTTTGCCAGAGAATATATGATAATATTTTGTGTGAGAAAACAACCAATAAATTAATTATTTCATATCCATACCATTTCATATAGATTTATAGTTAAATAATAAAAACAAATAGATGCTAAAACCAGATTACTGAAACTCTTCAAGTCGTGAATATTTATTTAAAATTTATCGAGTTGGTATTATGGAAAATTGATTTAAGCAAAATAAAATGGTCGGCTGGTATAAAGCCAATAATCATAACGAAACTCTTCATGCTCGTGCAATATGTATCGGAACGAATAGTAAACTGGGATTTATTCCATAAAATTTCAACACGCCAGCTTTGGTCAGCGAGCCCAGTTTGCAAACGGCCTACTTACAAATAACGGCCGAACGAGCCTTGACCAAGGATACAAACGAAAAGAAAAAAACTTCTGCCCAGCTTTGTGTAGAACATTATTCTATTTTATTTTTATACTGGGAGGAGGCGGCAATGTTACATGTAGAATTTGCATGCGAATGGCCACAACCGAAGCTTTGCAGACTCTGCACTTCCTAAATGGCCCGCTGCAGTTTGCGAAATACTCGCGGGGAGTCTTTATGTCGAGAATTAAGTTTGGATATATTCTTGTGATGCCTGACGATAGATACTGAAAGCGAAGTTGCATTTAAATGTTAGTGCTAGTGTTTTTCATCTTTAACATATAAATCAATGATTTTAGTTAATTAGAAAGACGGTTATAACTCGTTAAATATATACTAAATTGAAAATAGCTTTGATCGACGAGATGATATAAATTATTTATTGCGTTCTAAAATGACTGTTAGTAAAATAAATAGTTTTAGTAGATATAATATTTTTTAAAATTCGAAGAAAATTAACAACGATTCATGGATGTGTATAATATTTTAGTAATCTGGATATTAAACAATTGATTTATTAGAAAAATAAAAAAAATGAGTAGATTAAAACGTTCTAAATATTTTTTTTGTACAACCCAAAACACTGTAATGTTATGTAAATTAAAGTAGTGTCATATTAAAAATATTGTTTTATACTTAATAATATGTATCAAACTATTTTTGTACACTAAGCCATACATAAAGACATAAAAAAATAGTAAAACTCATTTTTTAGTACTTATTTCCACAATATATATTATATATTGTGGAAATACGTACTTAAAATGTGTTTATTTTTTAAAATATCATTCCCTTCCATCAAGAAGTGACAGTTAACACCTTAAAAGTGATAAAAAATAGTCATTGATTTTATTAATAGTCCGTTTTACAAAATATACTTTACACACACATAAAATATCGCTTTTCGACTAAAAAAAACATAAAGCTACCTGAATTTTAGCTCGTTTATACCACTTACCGATAAGCAGAAATCTTTTCATGTTTTAAAAGATAACTTACTATTATCTACCTAAATATAATTTTATGACCACCAATATTTTTTGTTTTGTAATATTACATTTTTTTCGTGAATGTTATTAATCAATCAAAATTTTCTTTCATAAAAATGTTTTAGGTGAATACTTATGAACATAATGAAACACAATGGACGGAATATTTTCATCCACTCTCTTTGAATTATGCAACTAAGTTGAGTTATTAAGTAGTTGCGTATATGTGATATAGAAATTTCAAAGGATAAATAATGGTCTTTGAAACATTAGTCCGATTTATGATATATGGAGTATGCCCATATTCTCGTATGAAAACTTTGTCTATGGAGCACATAAAACTAAAATAATAGAAGCGTTACGTACAAAAATAATGATTGCGAGCGAAGATCACTCATGGAAAAAAAGAATTCTATAAATCTTGTAAACCAGTAAGTTTCCATTTAGATTTAAAGCTGCAAAATATGTCAAACAAAGATTACTTTTGGTTAATCACATTGATTTTTAGGTACAAAATATCATTTTGAAAAATAATTGATACATTCAAACGTGAATGGCAATTTTCGTATACGGTAATTGAGTAGTTAAAATAAATTATTAATTATCTACAAAAAGGTATGATTTCTGTGGAAGTGAAGTGAAATAATTTAAAATTTGACTAATAAATATAATATTTTTATTTTGGTATCAATCAATAAATTATAATAACCATACAAATATTGTAGAAAAAACTCTGTTAAATTTTCATTAAAAGAAACCTTTTATTCTGTTGAGTGTAATATATACAATACAAGTTTGAGTATTCTCGCTGAGTTCCTATCAAAGTATATCGCACGAACTGAGTCAGAAGAAAAGTACACGCAATTGCAGAGGGTTATTGTGAGATATTCTTATGTTGTATTCAAACACAATGAGCGCAAGTGTTCCGTAGCCAGCACACCCCTCTGGTACACTATACGCCACCTACTTAACACTATGGAGAATTCAGAAAAGTACTACCTTATGGCATTGTATTCGTAAAATGCAAGCTTTTCCCACACGAAAAGCTCACAATGTAGAAGAAATGTTGGATAAATTTGGCATATAATGTCAGTTAGTGAAAATACGAATTTTCTCTTCATATTGTAGTAATGATAAAAGGTATTTTCAAAGAAAGTACTATTGTTGTTTTGTTTTGTTCGTTGGTGTAATAACTTTTATAAATAAAATTAATATGTGCTGTGTTTAACAATTTTTATTTCAATAACTTTAGCGAGGATTTTTATCTCATGCCGAAGCAATAATAAGATTTGTAGAAATAGAAATAAAATTTAAATGATGATAAATGGTAATGAATATTTATGAAATGCCTTTTTATCAATATGTATAACAGAAAAGAAATTAAAGTAAATATTAATGCAACCCAAAATAAAGCGGGAAAAAATGTTAATATAATTGTAGAGGTAATCTACAGTCACACTGAATGAGCAAATAAAAGTTACGGTATATACGTGTTTTGAATGCTCTTAATGTGATATATCACATTTATTTGGTTATAAGGTTTATCAATTTTTGCAAAGAAAATTCAAATTATGGTTAATGTCTAATAAGTGTATACGTTGTGTGATAAGGAAACCTGATAGCTTTGAAATTACATTTACAGCATGAGATTGCATCTGATTTTTGCTGAGAATGTACTTCTGCAGACTATTCCTTGTAACAGAAGTTCTGCGCAATATTCTCAAGTCATGGCATCTGTAATCTAAGATCAGAGCTTTATGCATGTGCTATTTTTGCTATCTCCGAGCTTTCTTGTACGTGAGGTGAAGGTAGGTGCAATATTAGGAATCATCGCAGGGTTATGGTTATGAAAGCGTCAAGTGTAATAGAGTTTCTGTCTGAGTTAGATGAAACACAGCGATTTTGTTTGTTTATACTTTTATCTCTTCCAAAAGAATGCAAGGTTCTTTTTCAAGATATGTTTATTTTGATAAATTTCATTTTACATAGTATACCAATCTTTACGGTGCTTGTTATTTTTATTTGAAAAGTACATCTAAAAAATTAAATTTAATTAACACTCATTAGGAATGATATTTCTGATTATAGCCCCATAATTCGTCACACTTTTTTAATATTATTTTAATAGTTGTCCGTGGACTGTTGACTGCCCAGTTTTGCGTTTGTTTTAAAAATACGATATTGATGTCGTTTGATAAATTCTATGGAATTTCCCATAAGGCATTGAATACTTGATGATATTTTATTAAAAAAAACTTGTTTAATTGTGTTTCCAAACTTAAATACAAATGTATGAACTAAATCTCGTTTTTTGAATCCGTCAAATACCTTCAGTATGTATAGCTTGTAAGAAATACAAAAAAATCATTCGACATTGTCTACCGATAGAAAAGCTTTAATGGAGTAAATAAAAACAATTATTTCACAAAAATACTGTTGAAAAAATAATCATATGAGAATCGTAAAAGAATATAATGCAAAATTAATATGAAAAATATATAATATAAACTTATCAGAAGCGAATCAATTTTTGTACATTTTTAAAGATCACAATCAAATAAGAAAAATTACCCTTTCAGCAAAATATTGTTAGATTATGGTGTATATCAATTTTAATGTAATGCTTCAGGTCAATATTAAAAAGTTTTCTTTGATTAAGGAAATAATTTGAATGAAAAATATTTGATTTTATTTATAATTTAATAATTGCAAATTATATTTTTAAATTCGATTATTTTAACTATTCTTAGGAAATTGAACATATTTCATATCTATGCAAGTGTTTTAGATTTATAACGATTTATTTTACTGTCAACATTTTTGTCCGGCGAATCGACGTGATATTTTTTTATTGAACATATTTTCTTTCGCATAAAACACATTCATAGTTCACCAGAGTTGGAGTAGTAAAAATAAAACGCTGAACAAGCTTTCCCATATGATTTTATGTGATTTACTTTACGACATTATAATAAAAATCGCCGTTCTTCATTTGAATTGGAACAATGCTGCATAGTGCAACGGAGCTTTTTACCGGAAAAGGATATTTCGTATGAGTGACACTGCCGTATGTGGAAAAGCTTTAAATAAATTGAATGCAAATTTAACAGCTGGGGCCTGCATGAGTATCACCACGCCCCCACTAAGAGGAAGTACCAACTTATGGATCCGGAACACATGTTATTCCCAATTTTATGTACCTAATAAGCTAGATATATGAAATTTCAACGCATATCACATCGCATACGCCTTTGCAAATCATAATAATATGACTAGATGTGTGTAGTAAAATTTACATCTCAACGAAGTATATGTATATAAATAACTGAGATGTGTTTCATTGTTGATATTGGAAATATTCTATACTTCAATTTTATCAACCCATTTTTGACAAACTTGTGTTTTTCACTTAGTATTGGCGATGTTTATAAAACGAAAAAATATCATTTTCTGCCATGAAAAATACGATATGACTCAATTTATTTTTCAAGTAAGTGCAGAAACATTTACAAATGTTCAATTTGATATTGATGTGGTGCGACAATGCTTCGTGATGCTAGTCAATCACCAAATAATGATTTCAGACGACATCGTGGGGATTATTAATATTATTGATTTGTTTGCATTACATTTATTGAATTTAACAATCATTCATTCATTCAATTAATTTATTTGGTTAAGTTGTGTGGCGAAAGAACATTAGGATGTCCCTGTGTATTAAAATGTTTTCTCATACACGCAGAATGCTTGAGATAAATGGAATATTTGAAAGATTTTCTGTTCATACAGCTATTATATTAGCCAATATAAATAATATTTGTAAGTTAGTTGATCAATATGAGCACAGAATGTTTTATATATAAATTCATATTTTTTTGTAAAAATCAACACAAAAATATGTCAATAAAATATTTTGTAATTTAACATTACTTGGAAAGTTTAATTATTTTAATGTTGAAAAACTTTTTATAATTTCAAACTTCCTTTACTGTTTTTTTTTTATTTATTTAAAAATCCTTATAAAAACTGAAAAGAAATTTTAATGGTACTTTATGAAAGAAATTCAAGTTAATGGAAAAAACAGCAATTTCAATAAATTTAAAAAAGCTCTGCATAAAAATAAAAAGCATTCAATGAAGGCGTCAAAATAATTACCCAGGGGGAAAAGTACCCCGATGAGATTAAAACCGTTATTTGGCTAAAAGTTTTTCAAACCTCATTCCATGAAGAGAACGTCAAGGAAAAACGGAATGCATTATAAAATTAGGTTTGATGATATTACTAGGCTTTTTAATGTTTTAGATTGTACACAATATAAAGGGGAGATAAAAAGGAAGGGTAAAGTAAGCATTTACTGAAATCTACATTTTTACAAATGCCATGTCGCTCTACTAAATAAAGTTTGCGAAATTTCAAGTTTATCTTTCTAGTTTGTAAAGTTTTATACTATTATATCAAAAACTGTGACACATACAATACATAGTACGTTTCAATACAAAATTTAATGCATTTTAATAATAATAAAAAAAAATTATTGCAATAAGACAAAAATGAATGAATATAAATAAAGTTGTAATAACAACAAATACTATATCTGTTTAATGGATAAATTGTAAAGTAACACTTTTGATTAAAATATCCATATGTTAATTGGCTTAATGAGATTCATTCACACGATTCACAATATATAGAGTTAGAAGACCGTGTGATTAAGAATATATTAATAAAAATACGGTTTGTTAAAAACGTTCTACAATTGTTCTACATTCTATAAATTGAATGATTTTCAATTATATTATTATATTTATAATTTAAAGCCATTATCTTGAATTGATTAAACAATATTTGACAGCGAATAAGAAAGATATTTAGGTACAAAGCAAACATAAATTGAAAAACATATATGATTACAAGATTTCATTTAAAATTTCACTATTTTTCAAGTATTTTTTTCTATAAATATAAAAGATCCATAAAATTTTAAAATATCTGTAAATAAAATAATTATTTATTATAACTTTAGCTAGTGCATAATGATAAAATACAAAAATTTTAACACTGTTCTGTCACTTAAAATATAATGTTATTTTGTAGAAAGAAATCCTACAGATCGAAAAAGGTTGTTTATAAATAAAGACACTGTATTTGGTACTTGTTACTGATTTTTTTTTACAATCATAAATGTATAAACATCGAATCGAAAAAATAGATACCAGATTTTCTTCTTTTTTACTCAAAAGATTTTTATTCAAGTAATACAAGATGGATTATTTCTAAAAAATATTTATTTTGAATAAAACATTTTTATTTTGAATATATTCGAAAAAATATATCGGGGTGTTCTTCGGGTAAAGTCCTTTTTAAATTGAAGCTTAACTTTGAGCAGTACAACATTTCTCGCGTAATCTAAAGTTTTTTTTGAATAAAGTGAAAAAATCGTACTGAAATAATATTTTTATTTTCATCACAGGTAAAGTACTTAACTGTTTGAATTTTTCAATTTCATGAAAACTTTAACATCGTTAAAAAAAGAAATAAAATTTTATTTGAAATAACATTTGGATACTATTTTTCCAACAATATCTCTGCTTTTTCACTTAAGCGGTACCATTTAATGACATTTTTTAATAGAAATTTTGATTTTATGTTTTGGCAACCTTTTCCCAAAATTGTTATGTGACGTTGCTTAAGCCAAATTGTGGTCACATACTGGCGTACAATTAATATTTTCTGGGACGACCATTTCATAATAATCACAAAGCTACCATCAAACGCCAAAAATTTACATACTACGGGCCCGTTTTTCGTAGCACAAAACATGGATTACTGCAATATATAATGCGAGTGAATTATAAAAGAGATTATTATAAATCTCGTAAGAAGATACTCGGGCTATATTGTGACTCAATTTTATCGACGATTTGACCATCTGGGTAAGGAAAGCGCACTGATATTCCGTTGGAAAATTTTGATAGAAGACGGTATGCAGATAAATAAGTACATTTCTTTTGTTCATTTTTTTTCTTTCATCATTTAAAAAATCTAATAAGCCGTAGATTGAATCTTATTTAAAGGCTTTCTAAGTGAATATTCATATACAAGGAAATAATAGGGGAACGATAAACGCATACTTGTCTTTGTTGTATCATAACAATATCGCGACGCTCCTCAACGCTTCTTCGTATGTTGCGTTTTATTGTAAAAGTCTTAACCGCTGGTCTAAAACAACCTTTCCTGTTTATTCAAAAAGTTTCCGACAATGTAGGGGGTTGCGCGGCGCAAGTAACTTTTAATGTGAGCTTCCCCGAATTCCGTTCAAAATAAAACCTTCCGGGAATACGTATGTGAAAACTCATTTTCTTTGAAGTCCCCAGTTTTGATACCCCGACTCGGCTTTGGGCGTCGGGGCTGTCTTTTATTTTGTCTAACATAGTTTTAAAGTTGCGAAGCGGAATAAAGCGGCAAGCTCTTAACCATTTCTGAAGAACTCGCTTCACTCTCCGAAGCCGGCATAAACCGCATAGCAAAAGGGAAATTTAATAACAATTTATGTAAACATTGCAAAAATGTAGCAATTGCAATCGAGATAAATAGTTTTATAAATCTTCGTGAAGAATTTGTAGCATACTGTACTAACGCACCCGGCAATTGAAAGAGAAGCATGAACTTGTAAGGTATAAACGAACGTTTTAGATTATATTACTTAAAAAAAATATAGTTTACCAAGAATAATAAAATAATGACATTGACCAACGCAAAATATATAGAAATTTATATTAATGGCCATATATATTTATATGTATATATATTTAAATAGACGTTTCAGTACTGAAAAATATTTGTTTTAAAATATTTACAAGCCATTCACGAATTAGACCACGCGCTACGATTCTTACAATTATGGTAATTATTGTAATGAATAAATTTAATATATTGTAAATTGTGATTTAACTTCAACTTTATATATGTAATATATATAAAAGACAATATCGCTTTCTCCAAAACGCATAAATAATTATTGCGTATTAAAAATTTATTCCTGATTCTAAAATAATTAATGTGCGAATATTCTTCCGACAATAAATTATTGGTCAACTGTTTGTTGGTTGTCAGCTTTTTAGAAGTTTACAAAGGTAAGTCATATTTGGTGCCAAAAAATAAAACAGAGTAAAATCATTGAATTTTATTGTGATATCTGTTTGACAGTTTTTCTATTTCAATTAGCCGACGAAAATTTGTTGTTTTATTTTTCTTTGAAACTTAATTACTTATTCAGCAACGTTTTCTTTTTCACTTACGTTGGCACGTGACTTGTTTTGAATGTTTCGTGAAAATACTTTTCACCCGTCGTTGTCAGTTGTCATTACAGTTTTTAAGCACCGCGAATAAGCACAAAACAACTTTCTAACATTGTATAGAGGGCAAACTCAATCAGCAGCCTTGTCGCCTAGAAAGGAGACTTGGCGAACCAGCACGCTTCCATCCTTCAATTATTAAAGTTTCGCTCTTCCAATCTTAGTCCTATTCCGGTGTTGTATTACTTTGCAAAACTTTGCTATTTTGTGGCAGCCCGCGTCAAAGGGCGCGGCCCGTGGAAGCCTCACCTATTTGGTTGGTTTGAATCTATTCTACGGCTTGCAGATACCCACACACAGTAAACTCGTGCCAGGTTGAATAACGCTCTTTAAAGGCTGTTTAACATTACACAAATCGAAAACTTTCACTTTGTTTAGACTGCAGTTGTATTTAAATACTCTACTGAGTAAAGCGAGGGCTAAGTTTCCTATCACTTAACTTCGAAATGAGATTGCAGCATTAATTTATTTTGAGCATAATTAATTATTCTATGGAGTTCACTATGATTTTCAACTCAGTTGTATACAAATAAAATATAAAATATTATTTTTTAATTAAAATTTACCAAGTATTTTTAAATTTCTGTAATTATGTATTAAATAAATGACAGCGAAAAGGTAATGATTTAAACTTATTTTCAAAAAAAAAAGATAAACATTTTTTTCAAAAGATTTCAACCGTTAAGTATTATTATCAAGTTCAACTTAATATAGAGTCAAAATATTATCTTATTTAAAGTAAATTTTAAAATTTTAAAGGAATTTGACTATTTCAATTAATGCATATTAGATATCGTACACAATTAATACATGCTTGCAATTTATAAACGTATTTCGTAACTTTTAAGTAAAGGATCTCAAATTTCATTGGGGTATAAAAATCTAACAATTTAACTTACTGATAAGATTATATAGTAAGGTAAGTATTTGATTTTATTTGAAGCTTTTCATTCACCTCTCCAAGTTGACATAACAAAGATTTTATTGCAATACGCAAATAAATTTATAGCAGTCTCAAAATAAATTAAATGTCTTTATTCAGCTATATATAATATAACTATTAACGCAAGGAAATTGTTTGGTATCGTTTGTTGGTTTCTATGGAGACCGCAATCTTGCCACTTTATGTTGTTGAAATTCATCCGAGCGCCATTAATGGTTAAATAGTGTCTTGCCGGTGGCACTCGATGCAATATATTTCAATTAGCCTGCCAATTCAATGCAGGTACCCTACGACTTGCGCACCCTATTTCTATATACAATATATATATATTAAACCAAACTATTGATCAACTCTTGGAAACTAATCACAATCATTATAGACTATCCCGCACAATTTGCAACGTGTTCAATTAAATAACGTCTACCTTCACAGAATTATAGCTATTTGTGCGTATTCTACGGATATAATATTTATGAATCAAATTATCAAAACGATTTTGAGAAAATTACCTTGTGTATTCCCATTATTTTAAATGTTTACTTATAGTTTTTCAATTTTACCAATCGTGTATGAATAACTAAGCACGATTAATTTATTTACATTTTGGAAGACACATAACGCGCTTCTTCCGCGCTTCGAGTATTTGACAAAGAATTAGTTGTTTTAATAAAGATATTATTTTTCATAGATTCCTGATTTATCAATTTATAAGATAATACATACAAGCGTTATGAACAATACAATGCAATTGAAAAATGAATAGGAAATAGTGTTTTATTTTTATGAATATTATAATTTTCTAAATAAAAGTTTTAATTTACCAAGTTTGTTAAACGGAAATGATTGAAACTTGGGATGATAAGTAGTTAATAGTAGTATGTAAGTAGTATACAGTAGTATATAGTAAAAATATCATTGAAAATTATTATCTTCCTGATACTAGTATGTAAAATGTATAGTGTCTTTTACTGGGTGAGATTTTCGATTTCGAAATACCTCAAAAAGTTTATTAATTCTTTGACCATTAAAAAGCTCTGATCGGTATATTATGCCACGCTGTAAACTCAGTGCAAACGTAGTGTTCCACAAAACGTAACAATATTATATATTGGAACACAACACCAGTTTCCTCGCCACTTTGTGTCGTGGCGTGAAACAATATCTCTGCCAACACTGGATATGACCAACTTATTACGTACTTGTTAGATTGCTTGGGGTATTGTACATTTCAAAGTTACAATTTGAAATTATTATACCTTATAACATAAATTTGACACTGTGTTGAGTGCTTTAGAAATACACCTATGAAAATAACAATTCGGAGTTGAAGTTTTCGATATTATCTTCTATCGTGAATATATGGCGATTGTCAAAGATATCAAAAACATACATTTGAACGATTCCTACTACTGAGCCTCATCAACGCTTGGTTAGACGTAGGGAATTTACTGCCATTCGATGAGACTGACGTAATTGTGAATAAGACTTTTAATATTTTCAATTAAAAATAAGTTGATATTCCAAACAAGGAAATACAGTGGCTTTCAACTGATCAAAGTTAGTAAAAATTTTAGTAAAGAATTCTCATAAAACAAATAATAATAAAACCAATATTTTAATAAACATTAAAAAATGTTTATAAATGTAGTGTTAAATGATGCTTAAAATTTAAACATCCTTTTCAAATGTCAGTTTTTTTTTTGTAAAACTAGAGATAAAGAATACCGTAAACGTCGCTGAGAAATGAGTGCTACAAACAAAATATGTTTTAGCGGTATCGCAATGTAATCGTGTTAAAATTAATCTTAAAAAGTTTTCTTTTTCACTAATTCAAAAACAAGTAACGCCAAACAGATATAAAGAAGCTTACCGAAAACAATCTCTAAAGAGATAAGTGATGACAAAAGAACACATTGTAAAAAACGCTAAGCATCGTGATTAAAATACAAAAGAAAGTTAAAAGCAATGGCCAATTTGCAGACAACCGCGATGAATTTGTTGGTAAACAAATAGCTTTCATTTGATTTAAGCCTGATTGGTAAGAAAGCTTATTGCAGACAGCGTTTAACGATAGCGTTAACCCAAATCAAATTGTTGAGTTTCTAGGCGCAACGCAGGAGGCTTAATTTGTTTTCAATCTTTTTCCCGGCTGGAAAAACGAAAAAAACTTAACTCACTTGGAATGGAACATTAAAAAGTAAAGAAATGAACGTTCAAACTTAAATTGAATGTTTTACAAATTGAATTGGACTGTTTTAAAACCTGTTTAGGGCAGGTGTGTGTTAAACTAGAGTACAGAAGTAAAATCAAAAAGTTTTGAATGGAATCGGTGAAAAAATGCGGGAATTGCTGTGGGTGAAATGCAAGAATTTGTAAGCAATTCGCGAATAAATCTTACAGAGGAGATAGAAAAGTTTTCCTAACTTTTTCTAAAAAGTTTGTCGAAGAATAGTTATTTACATATTGGCAAGAGTTCTGTTGTTGGTTTTATAAAATTGAAAACGGAAAAGTTTCCAAGTATAAATTAAAATTTATGGTAAAAGGTTAAATATATCAGCATTGAAAAATAAACTTGTGTCAGATATTTCTATAAAAAATACATTACACTTTTATTTATATTTAGTAGTGATTGGACGATAGTTTGCTTTCAGATTACCTACTAAACATTTTGATGTGAATTATTTGAAATAAAAATATGTTTGATTTTTTTTTTGTGTTGGTGACACATCAATTCAAAACATTTATATCTTTTTGTATATTAAACTTTTGAATTGAATTAAAATTTGCTAACTTAAGCAATAAGAATAATTGTTAGATTCAACGTTGCATATTATTGCATACATAATATATAAAATTTACAAAATATAAAAAAAAAATACGAAGAAAAATATTTTTCATTTCAATGGTTTCCCATGGTTTAGTCGAACGAAAGACAATCGTATTGCATTGATAAAGTAAAATCTTGCTTAAATATTCAAGAGACTGAGGTATAATGATAAGTAGCTTTCTTCTTACCAATATGCTGTAGTCACATTACGTTAAGTCAATGAAATATTCGTTTTCCGTTCAATTGATTTAATTTAGATATAAAGGCTTAAAGCTTTGATATTTTTTACAATTAAATTAAATACTTTCTAAAAAACATTTACAAAATTTTCTTTAATAGCGGACAAATGTTTTGGTTGTAATTTTGACACTTTTTAACGTTCATTTAAATCTTTTAATATAGCTTTTAATTTAATTTGTCACTGTAGCCCAACGTTTTATATGTGTCTCAACGACCAAAGAAAGGGCATCATATGGTAGCAGATATGAAATGTGGTCGCAGCCTTTGTCAGAGATGACATCATGAGAAAAAGAAGTTTTAACTTTTATGTCAACATATGGAAGTTGTCTTGTAGGAAAAAGAATCTTTTGACTTAATGCTTAGGTTATCTCAACTCTCTTATTCAAGTAAATAAGACTTTAATTTAGATATTCTAAATACCTGATTTAACATCATTTATTGCTTAAAAAAATTATTCTCTGATAAGACTTGAATGTAGTTGCCAGTTAGTGTTATCAGTATAAATTAGTTTTAGATGTAAGCACAAGTAAAAGTAGTTAGGCGAGCGTGATGATGATGCCAGTGATACCGCGAAAGCATTTCTATCTACGACTCATTATCTCTCGGCCGAGTGAACATGTCCGGCAATCGGCCCAATTGCCGGGCTTATCTCACAGCTTTTGAAACTTTTCAAAAGGTTTCGCGGTGTAAGCTTTTGCGCGAGCCAATGCCATAGCTTTATCAAATGACTCATGCGTATTTTATAATTTTATCTTAATGACAAAGTTCAATAATAAAATGAAAAGTTAATCTATAATCGATATTCAAAATGGCCGCTGCTTGCGAAAGTAAAATACTTTTTACATCAATCAGGAGGCCATTATATTTTATAACAACTAATAAATTATTTTCAATTGATATTAAGCAATGAAATATTGAATATCATTATAAAATATCTTATTTTTTTCTGGCAAGAAGTTAATTTAAAATTTAATGATAATAAATCTCGACAAAGCTTTTTGATAAAATTCAATGAGATTTAATTATTTGTTTTTACCTGCTAGCAGAATATTAAAAAAAATGGAACGCATTGGCAAAGTATGTTAGTAGGATCTCTTAAAATAAAATGTTTTTGATAGATTATAAAAAGATATAAACATCAAAAAAAAAATAATATGAGGAATATCTGAGAAATCAAAAAATAATAGTTTTGTAAAAATTATTTAATCGTCCTAAAATTAAAATATTAGATGTTATCGAACATTTTACCAATATCAGTACTTGAATTGACAACTAAGCATTACATTTTTAAATCAGAATATTCTCGTAAGAGTCATTATTTCAAACAATGAGCACTTAAATTTAATTGTAAATCATTACTTTTTTGTGATTCCATTATTGATCGCAATTAGAACGTAGTGTATTACGATTGAAATAGCAATAACTAAGATAAATGTGATAATTTTGCTATTCCATCGACTAAAAAAATATATATTTAGATTCAGCTTTTGTTCGTTTTCTCTCGTCACAGTGTATACAGAACAGGATTTGTCGATAAAATTATTCATACTATTTTTGCTTTTGGGCTTGAAGACTCAATGTATTTTATAAATGTCTTCGGAAAAACTTAAATGTTTAATATTTTGTATTTGTGTGTGACGAAACTGCAAAAGTGTCGTGTGGTTTGGTAATCTTAGGTCTATCGCGGCACAGTAGGTACTATCTTAGCTCAACTCGTGACTGGGGTCAACCCTTATATTAACCGGGCAGTAAAAACAATCTCCCACCTTTATCCACAGGGAGAGAAGACCTGCAATGGCGTATCAAACCAAAAATACGGTTTTACTGAGCTTACAAAATATATATTGACACTCATCGGTCATTTTATTCATTGTCAAGTGTTTATTAGAAGTAGATAGTCGTAAGAAATATCAAATTTTTGAGAAATTAACCGAATTGTGAGCAAGAGGTAATGGATATTTATGAAATAAACATCCCTTATTATAATTATATTATTGTCATAAAATAATATGTAATGTTAATATAGCAAATGTTGGATTGTGTCTTCGGTATGAAAATAGTGATACAAAATAAAAGATAACACAGTTAACATTTGACATATTTTATAAAATTTATTTAAGTATTCATGACTGCTAAATAAATAGTTCAAACTTTTGAAAAATCACCAAGGCTTGTACTTAACTGATAAATAAAAAGTGAAAAAAATATTGCTGATCTATTTTTATTTCAAAAATATTTAATGTTGTAAAATAATATCAACTGAGAAGCTAACATATATATCTGAAAAATACATTTTTTATTCCATAAGTCAAGCTTCACGAATATTATATTACTACTAAAAAAATCAATAGCCAACTATTTGTAATTTCTTAGTCAGTATTTAAGCCAATCGAATATTTTATTAAAGTCTTCGATATTTGTACTTACTTACTTTTTTGAAGTTATTGATAATTACAATTTGGAATCAAATAAGCGAGAAATATATATTTCAATGTAACTGAAGGAACGTCACTGAAAAGAAGGGTGGTTATTGTAAGAGAGTAGGGGGCGAAGATAACAATTGCAAGTCGGTTCATTATCTAAAAGCCGCGTGTTTCACTAACTACCGGTTCTCTAATCGTGCTTCATATAAAGTTAAGAATATCCGCAGGAAGGACAAATGATTCAAAGGACGAGATTATCGCAGGGCAATTTATTTTATGTTATAAGTTGTCCGTCCGGATGTTTGACATCCGTGAAGGGCCGAACAATAAATAGCAATGCGCTCAATTCGTATTGTTTTGTTTGTAAAATCGTATATTAAAATTAATCATTTAAAAAAGATAATTGATTATTCATTTTGGAGTTTAATAACTTGGGGTTTTATTAAATTACAGGTATATCGATTGTTCAATTTCAATCGGCACTTTTTAAAAAAATGTCGTCATAAATACAAAAATTTGGTCATACGGTTCTACGTACCATCAATACTATTTTAAAATATGCGCTATTGACATCACTAAAATGTATATTTATTTTGAAAAAAGCTTGGGGCAAGCTTATTGAGCGTATGTATTATGGCATATAAATTACATATTAACCATATAATGAATTTTTTGATATAGAAAAGTTAATAGAAAGTCAATATAAATATGTCACATATCATATAATTTATATTACAATGACTATGAGAAGAATTAATAAGGATATTGAATTCTTGGAATTGACAAAGGGTCCAGAATGATCGAAAATAATATCATACTTTCCAAAATGTTAGTTACAGATTTTTTTTCCAAATGATAGAGTAATAAAACTATGTAATACATCGGTTAATTATGTGGTGCACAGTGCAGTGAATTATTTTTAATGGCCCATATGTTTTAATGATATAAAAGTACTAAAATAAAATCATAAATTGAAAAATAAAATAAAATACCTCCATAGGTTACCATAAAGAAATCGTGATTTCTGTAAAATTTTGAATGGTTGTAAATAAAATAAATGTTATCAATGTTCACGTGTGTAAAAAGCGTAAAAAATGTATTAGCTATGCACACAAATATAGCACAGCACAGAGGTTAAGTACTTAGATAAGGGGGTAATAAACATTTAAATAGGTTTACACCCTGCCCTTATATAAACATTATCATTAATGTATGATGTAATTTACATCAAAAGGTGATTATAATGAGTCGTAAAACAACTCCTTGTTTATCCTAACTAACGTGCTGTCTCGGAACTTTGTAGAATTTCGTGAAATATGACACCGAAGCTTTCGTAAAGGTCTTATTTTTATTTTTAGACGGATTCGGATAATCACATTGGATTAATTTTTATTAAGACGCTCGTTTATTATAAATACTTTTATTTTAACATGGATAGGATACGTCAAGCTATTTTTTATTCTTTGACCTGAAAAATATTTAACAACAAAAATGTATCTACTCTTATTTATAGTGTAGACAAAAAATTACAGTATGCAATACAATTTTTGCATTAGGGTATTAGAGTATCCGATGAAAAATAAGAGAACTTTTTATGACTGCTCTGCCAATCAGCTAATCTTATCAATAGCCAATTTCTATGATCATTAAATATTATTTGTTACGTTTGATAAGATAGAAAACCAGAAGAAAGATGAGCATATCTTATATAAAATAATTTAAATTTCAGTGAATGTATAATAGTTTTAATTATAGGTATAGACTGAAAGTGTTTGATCAAATTTCAATATTAAATTTGAATATTTAAAGCTTTAAGCTGTGACTTGAGTGACAAAATATGTTGAATTTTACACAGCTAAGTTTCAACAAATTTGACTAAATATATGTTTAAAACAAATAAAATACGTTTTTTTGTGTTTATAATCGGTTTTGCATTTAGTATAAATAAAAAACTGACGTCTGTTTTTAGTAGCTAAACTATTAGAAAAAAATTGTAAGCAAATATCTGAAAACATTTGGCAGTTTTTATATTTTAAAGACAAATATAATCAATGTATATTCAGAAGCTATTTCCACATGATCAATTGTCCAATTTGATATAAATATATGAAGTTAACACTATAGACTGAGAGTTCTTGATGGAATTATTATGACACAGAAATTTACAATATACACAAGTGGAAGTGTATAAATAAAATAAAATATATTACTTTTGTAGACTTATTGGAATACATTTTTGAGATAGCATTAATATAAGCAATATTTGTTGTTATTCTGGTACGCTTGGACGTGAAAAATATATATAAAAAAATTCTTACGAATTCAAGTTCTGAATAATAGAAATATGTTTTTCAATGTAAGTGGAACTCCTAAACGATTCTTTCCCCCCTTTGACAGTTCAATTTGCATTCAATTATATTTTTCAATACATACGTATGTGTATAATTTACATATTTTTTCGTGACCTTTTCTTGTCTTACCTTTTGTCACACAAGAAAAAATCCACATTGATCCTTTTAAGTCCACTTTCACACAAAAGCATCTGAAACGCCATTGTATTATTTTGGGAAAATTTTGTCCATAAACACTACCTGAACCGACTACTCATTGAAAGAAAATAGAAGATAAGCTTAGCAGAAAATGATATTTACACCGATTTTCTATAAACATTGCAGCTGATTATAAGAAATTATATAAATATAACTGGAATGGTAAAAAGCGTTATTAAAATGTCAATTTATAACACAAATAATGTAATTATTGTATTAATGAATCTGGAAAAAGTTTTGATTTCTCCATCAAGCGTTCTGTCACTTAAAAGCGTCATGAATTTTTTATAGCATAATTTTCAATAGGAATAAGAAACTATGTTAAATAAATAATTTCTGACCGAAAGGAGTTAGCAACAAACATTTTTACCTCAGCTTAAAATTTCAAAGATATAAATGTTAAAATTTTGTTAATGTAATAAAAAATAGATTCTCTATGTATAAATATTAATATGAAAATACCTTGCTAAAATTTTCCTTTGTTTTCATTAAACGATATTGTTTTAAAACGTTCAATAAACGTGAAAAATTTCTGTCAACGTTGTCGTTTTCGTACTTTTTTGAAGGGGAAAACACGGTCACAAACATATCGTATTTCCGCATTGCTCGTTCTTTTTTTCCTCCCCCTTTATGACTCTAGCGGCAAAAACTTTTATTCGAGTATCTCATAAAGGATGGCGTTACGTTTCATCCCTGTTTGATGAAAAAAATATATTCCAGCTCCCACACGTCTTGACCTATATCGCACCCTCTACGACCCGAGCTACGAGTAAGGATCGTATGCTATTGTCTACTGAATGACAAGCATTACCATGCGTTTCGCAATAATAAGGCTGTATATAGAGAAATATAAACATGCATTTCAAAACACTGTGTGAAAATAAAAGTTATCTTGAGACCTTTATAAAATCATAAGCAGTCACACCAGACCGCTAATTAATATATTGAAGAATCTTATTATTAGTGAGTTTTTAAGCTCTACAGGTAAGGAAAAACCACACAATAATTTATTTAAATATCACACGGTGAAAAAATAGCAATGTATTTTAGTTCTACAAAATTATTTTTAAAAATGTAGTTGATAGCTATTTCGGCTCACACCATCGTCAGAACTAGTTGAAGCATAGTTCTGACTAAAATACCTTGCTATTTTTTCAACGTGTTGTAATGGAGTTCTACAAAGTGAATGCCAATTCAATCAATTATTTAAATATATTTTTTTGGTATAAATAAGTAAATGTTTTTAACTGTTACAAAGAAAAGTGAAATGAATATTTTTATAACCGTTTGCTTATTGACAAATGCTGATTTACCATGAAAAGACTCTTTTAATATTTTAATGTTTTTGCAAAGTTTTACCATCGATCAAAAAACTCAAAAGAGAAAGTTGATATCTTCTTTTAATGAAACATTTGAGTATTTTTTTACATTAACCTTGAATTTGTTTTGAATGAACTCTTAGAATAAGTATTGTCGTTAATCTTGGATTACATTTAATGGGTTTAACCAAGTTGTAAATGTTTCGATATGACTTATTGATTAAATATTAGGTTTTTACTGGGGTATCATACAGTGACTATTACATTATATTAATATTTAATACAATGTGTGTATATAATAACGAAAATATCCAAGTGTTTTCAAAATTTAATGGGATTTAACAAAGCTTTGTAATACAATAGTATCATCAACGATACTTTTCATTACTTATATCATAAAACTCATGGTGTGGAAGTCGGATTAGTGGATCGTCATAAAATGGACTGCTTCACCCTAATATTAATATCAACATAATAATCTTTTTATGTTTGAGCTGCAATAAAAAACCAAATATCGTTTCAGGGTTATAGGCAATAGCTCAACCAGTAAACGATTTTCTTTAACGATGGAATAAAGACTATAAATATACTTCCTTAAATCGTATTTTATGAACGAAACGAACGCTTCTGTATAAAAATATACGCGTAGAACGATGCAACATCTGGTGCACTATAGGTGTAGATATATCAGTTTGTACAGTGCCACTATAAATTATAAAAATATGCTTAAAGTTTCGCTAAGATAAAATATTTTTTTCAAAACGTCAAAACAAAAAGATTTTTGTTCAAAAACGCAACTTGAATTAACGACGAAACTAAATTTTTCTTTGAAGATAACGCTATACACCCAGTACTTTTTTTACGCGAATTCGATTAAACGCGATATTTTTGGACGGCACCGCTACATTTTTTTACGCGCTTCACTCTTTTTTAACGTAATTTTTTCCCCAAAATTGTTTTAAAGAAGACATTTATATATGATGCTAGGCATGTACGTTGCATTATTTTTTAAATAAAAAAATATTTGTATTTTTAAAACTAAATTTTGTAAAGCATACCATTTTTTTAAATACACATACAATCGCCAAATGTTAACAAGTGTATCAGATATTATGCGAAATTATTTTATAAGGTGTGTAAAGAAATATAATGCAATTGCGTGAAATCATTTTTTTACGCGCCTTTTTCTGGAACCAATGTATTGCGTAAAAAAAGGACTGGGTGTATTTCAAAAAAGAATCTAATTTTTGCATCAAAAAAGAAAAAAAATTGATCAATAAAATTATATGATTTTTAACCTGTTTTAAATCACTGTAGTATTTTGTTAAATTTTCTGCAATATTTTTGCAACTATTATTATGTATGTATATCCTTCTATTTAATATATATACAGAGAAACAAATTCTTTTTCTTGCTGGATTAAATATTTTATGTGAATATTTTTGAATAACACTGGAAGAAAAACTGTTTCCCATTGAAAATATGACACATCTATATAAAACGGTATTTCACGCCGGACTAGTTCCCTTGTTAATTATTCTTATTGTGCATTAAAAATGTAGCTTCATAATAATTTACCTTAAAGTTAAATCAACAATCATAAAAATTTTGTTGATATATTTATGAGTAGTGAAGTTTTGTGAATAAGTACATTTTAAATATTGGTACAAATGACCAATAATAATGAAAAAGGTCGTGTAATGAACATACAACTTAAGATGGTTTTTCGATATTTTTAAGTTATGTAAGATGCTTCTTTCAGAAAAGCTTATCGACTGAACGCTATTCCGGGTGATATTGAAGTGAAAAATATCAAACGATTGGTTTCAATATCCAACTCTTGGTGATTTCGTTTTTGTACATTACCAAAACTTTGTTGTTGTTAAAATATAACATAATATGTGCATCAGAATAACATATAAACAGAAGTATAAGTCAATACTAAATTCGTAAGTCCGGCTTTGGTTAATTACGACGAAAAGAATATTGATTATTTTAGAAAGGAAAATTTAGACTATGTTAGTATTTAAAATAGCAATAAATAAGTAAAGCGACTGTTCGTCTACGTAGTTAGCTGAGAAAAACTTCAGTGGGAAATAAGAATAAAAATTAATTTCCACGGTCTTTTTCAAGGTTGTTTCAAGTAAAATAGGAAATCTTTTCATTGTAAAAACCCAGTGCTGCAAGCTGGTGATAGATGAGACAAAACAAACAGTTTACTTTATTGTGTCTCAAGTAACGGAAAAAAAGAGAAAAACGTCACCATCAATCGTTGCGAATGATGCATCGTTTGTCAATATTGGTTCAAAGCCCGCGAGAGAGGAGTCTCCGATCTCAAATAGACGCTTTCGCTGATAAAATTGTGTATGAAAATAAAGAAAAGATCGATGACTATTGCACCCACTATGAATGATGTCTTCAGTTCAAAATTGTGACCTTTGAGATTATTAAATCACGACATTGATATTTTAATGATTTTGAGTTCAATTTATACTGGTTAAGATTAATAAATCATTTAAATGTATCATATCTGAAATATTTTTGAATTAGTTTATATACTTTTTATACATAAAACAATATCTAATAACATTAATGTATAATTTGAGCGATTTTTTCTCAGAATATTTATTAAGTATATTTCTGAAAATATTAAAAAAAATATTCAATTCGAAAGATATTTATCATTTGTTACACAATCCAAATCAGTATACATTAATATTTCGATTCTTGTCGATGCATAAATCTACTTATTTTAAAAAATGTAATATATCTTAAATCAATGCATTAGGTTGTCAATTACACATACTTGTTTTAAATTGATAAAAACAATTGTTTAACTTTGAAAATTGATAATGTAAAAATCAGGAGATTTAAGTTCAGTAATTAGTTATGATATTTATTGTCATCGTATATTATTAATTGATTTTCCACAAACGAAACAAATTATATTATTTTTGAAGAAGAATCTCTTCATAAATATAATAATAGTCAATGTAATCACAAACATTAAAAACATGTTCATAATCACCAGTTTCAAATCTTTTGGTGGTGCTTGAAGCTTAAAAAAATTATCAGACTTTGGTATTGAATAAATCACATATGTTATCAATTATATCATTTTTAAATAAATAATACTCTAATTTTATAGTTCAACTGGTTCAACAATTACCATAAGAAATAAAGTTTTTAGTCTAGCTAGTTATTTTATTAAGCCCATGATACTAATATGATACTAACAATTTTTTTATACTGTTTAAATCCTCCGAAACTGGATTTTTTATTAATTAAAAAATATTCAATTCTTATGAAACACATTTTTTTCACTATTCTATTCATTTCCCAAAAAATCAGGAAGGGTTGTTAGAAAATAACAGTAAATTTATTCAATACTTCAAAATCAAAATTAATATATTGTTTTGATATAGAATCACTGATCGAACACTAAGGTATTGGCAAGATAACCTTGAATAGTTATAAAGGAAACTCCAAAACGGTGGAATTAATTTAATTGTATTAATATCTGTTCATTATCTAAATGCGTGATTTGACTTCATTCTGCTTGTTAAATGAAGTCGTCAAACGACATAAACAAACACGTATATCGGATAGCTGAACCTTCATTCATTCAATTACTATTTACCAATCAGCACTTGTGAGGAGCTGGCAAGCCCATTGAATGATAAATCAGCTCGGCTGGTGCTTTGTGTTGAAGGATATTTGAGGAGGATCCCTTCGTCCGTGACTTTGGCCCAATTTCCGGCGGAGCTGGGTGCTAGTAGCATCCGTGTCAACGGAAGGAAGCTCAAACGCGAGCGCGGCGAATTTACTAGTTTCTCTAATGTACCATTGAGGGCTGACAATAATTGAAACCGTAAACTGGCTGTGTCGCTTCGAGGCGTGCGTTGTCGGTTATGTAAGCCACGAAAACCCGCGAAAGATTTTTCAGGCCCGCACTGAAATAACATTGATTTATGATAGTCTGTATTCAAGTCAGCGTGAGGTATTGCAACATTATACGAGTATTTTATGGGTTAATAAATGAACACATTATACTTACACGGCTTTTTGTTTTGCTTCTAAATTACGACCTTAAATATTCTAGTGACGTGATTTTGTGGTTTTGTAAGGAAAATATTCATATAAGTTGAGTGAAAACATGGACAAATTACATGGTAAATATTATGTTATAAACACGGTGAAAAAATAGCAATGTATTTTAGTTCTACAAAATTATTTTTAATAAATATAGTTGATAGCTATTTCGGCTCACGCCATCGTCAGAACTATCAATCGTTTATGTTTATGTTATAAATTTATTCGGTCAATTTTTGTTCAACAGTATCTAAATTTTGTGATGCTTTCACATATAAAGCGACTAGAGATTAGTGACATTATAAAATTATTACGAAAAAGCTTTTTTGATTTGATTTTATTACAACTGTGTAAAATATATTTCATAAAAATAAAAAGTAAATTCACAATTAAAAATCAGTTTTTACGAATGAATATATAATAAAAGAGTACTGACGCAAAATAAATCACTTTCAAATATTTTTTTTATCAGTGGACAAAAATCTTTAATATATAAAATTATATAATGTACATATGAGCTTAAGATGCTTGCTGATAAATATTACATAAGAATTTTACCAAGATATATATATTTAGTCTTTCGCGATTCTGGTTTCATATTCTGACGTCTTCTGGCATTGATGAAATATGATATGATGACAAATAGTTTACATCGCTTACATTCAAAAATAATTACACAAAAATATAGAGCTCAAGTCTGGTAGGTAAATATAATTTTGAAATAATTTTATTGCCTACTATCATTCGTGTGATGAAATGCCAGAAAATGCCGAACGGCGAAACTCAGAGTTGTGATCGACAAAGCATGTGAAATTATGAACAGTGTTAACGATTCAAATTTTCATTATAAATTAAATTTGGAATTAATTTACAGGCGAGAAGTTTGTATTAGGAACGAATAATTAAATAGTGTATAGATTGAATTGGCATTCACTTGGTTAAAATTAGCAATGTATTTTATTTCTACAAAATTATTTTTTTTAATATAGTTGATAGCTATTTCGGCTCTCACCGTCGTCAGAACTTAATTTTTCGTAATTACTAATACAAAATTAGGAACGAATAATTAAATATTGTTTACATACATAAAACTCTATGTTTTGTTTATTTTGATATGAATTTCTTAAAACAGATCAATTTTATTAGTATAATTTGGTTGAATGGCTTATTACTGGCTAAGGCTAAGTCATAATTCTCAATTTTTCTTCGTTTTTTTGTTGTGAAATTGCCTTCGTTTATTAGGTACAGACTAAGATGAAAGGGTATATTAAAAACATGTGTGTGGGAAATCATATTATTAGCAATATTTCGGGTCCAAGTTACCATGCTATAGAGTTTTGGGAACCGGAAACCTGCGTTGGAGGTGCTGATTGGCACATATTGTACGCATCCGCCCACTTTAACCCACTTCCGCCTTCTAGAGCCTTCGAACGTCTCAAACGAGAGCCGAATCTCTTCCCAGTTTCCAATACTGGATTGAATTCGTTCCAATCTGGAATTCTCACCACGATCTTTGCATCTCAATAGAGACTGAAAACATGGCATTTGAACCGTAAAATATCATTTTCACTCAGATTAAAGAAGACAGTTATAATATAAAAACAAAGAAAAATTGTTGATAAAACTGTGACTTTTATATAAATTGTGTATAATTTTAAGTAAAATATTGTATTTTTTGTTTCGCAACAAAGTGAAGATTTTTTTGTGAAGTATAAAATATTGAGATCTAAATTTGATAAGTAAACAATTCACAGATTGATGTGATCAAGTTTCTACTAAATTTAGATTAAATTATAAAAAAACTTTTTTTGATTGGGTAGTAAATATCCCCCATTGAAACTTCTTATAAATATATCATGTTTCAAACATGCTCTTTATTATATTAATATAATATAAACTTTTTCAGTTGCTTTTAATAGTATCAGAAAAAGTATGTTGGACACTCCAATAAAAAGCAACTGTGAATATTTGGTGAAACCATAAATTTAACTTTAAATGAAATACATACGTACTCGATATAAAGCCGTACTGGTGTTTTGTAAATTACTTGATAAGCATTTATAATTTGTAAAATACTATAATTATACAGAATTAGATCTAAAACAACATGCTTTTTTTATAATTAATGAAAGAAGAGTATGTTTTATTATAATATTATATATTGAATAAATAACAAGTGAAAATATCCATAACATCAAAAAATATCAATTTTATATGATGAACTTGAAATCGGTATATGGTACAGTTTTATATTACGATGTATTGTGAATATCTCACAAAAGCCACGAGGCTTTAATTAAATTCATTTGTGTTAAGATGGATTCGAACATAAATGAAATTTGAATGAAATATCATACACGTAAAACAGATTGATTTAATCCAGTTTTCAACGAAATACATTCAAATGAAAGGATGACAATGTTTTTATTTTATAAAATTTGAAATGCAAAAATTATATTATACAGCGAGGCAGTTGGTTAAGTTTCCTAGATCAATTCAATCGGTTATCAATGATAATCCAAAAAACCAATGATAAAAAAATACTTCAATAATTATTGCTTCCGTTATACCGACGGCCTATGTTGAATTGTCCGACAAGATTTCAATGAAATGTAATGCACGGTGAAAAAATAGCAATGTATTTTAGTTCTACAAAATTATTTTTGATGGCGTGAGCCGAAATACCTATCAACTATATTTGTTAAAAATAATTTTGTAAAAATTTGTTTGTTTTTGCTATTTTTTCACCGTGTTATAATGGAGTTCTACCAAGTAAATGCCAATTCAATCCATGAAATGTATTGCCATCGATACGTTTTAACTATTCATGTCTGCGAGGATAAATAATTCATATTTTTATGTTCTTACGTAGTGGAATCGTTTCGTTTATCATCAATTAGATCTGATATAGCAGGCAGCTGAAGCAAAGGATTATTCAGGCCCAAGTTTCGATTTGTGGGACTCCCCATACCGCCCAATTTTGCCCAACGAATAATGGATGAGTGGGGAAATGATAGATGTGTTCTCTGAATTTTGTATGAGTCTCGGAAATAAACGCCGGCGATGTTTGAGTCTTAGAAATGAATTCCTGCCGTGTATAAAATTGAATTCCGTTTGACGAATTTATTGAAAAGTTTATATTAAATTACAATGTCGCGCATACAATAAATTTAGCATACATATGACGTTGCGATCCATGTTCGTTTTTGAAATTATCCAAGCCTGTTTTTAAAAACAACCGTTTAAAGTTAATGATACTGTTGTACGATGTATTGCATATTTTTTTTTGGTTCACATAACGAACTATAAAATATGTTGACCACAGACCCCAGAAATTTTGTGTGATGTTTAAATGCTGTCGAGCTTTCATCGCACTTATTAATGTGGACAAGGGTTCAAATTATTGAACAGACGGTTTCGTTATCATCAATTGATTTTCAAACGATATTTTGAATTTTATCGAAATTGTTTCCAACTCCAACTGTTTCATATGTATTTTTCTTGGATATTCAAAAGTGCTCAATGGTCATGTTATTACTTACTTATTAAAGTTTTCAAAACGGATTTACTATTTCATTTTTCTAATTTCATTTATAAAGCTTTGTATAATAAAGAATGTCTATTAAATCATTTTTTTTTGTTAATTTTAGTAAGTTAGAAGATCAATTCATTCGATATTCATTGGACGATTTTGTTTTTAAAAAAATCACAATACTAGCCAAATTTATGTTTGTGATTCGTAACTGTCTGTATCTAAATGTTTTATAAAAATATCAAAATACATAAAAATAACAACACAAAAAAAGATCTAAAAATCGCTAAAGATGTGAGAATGTGCTGCAAATAGAAATATACTTCGGTTACACGTAATTCATATGTTGTATCAAATCATATCAAATATTTTGTCTGCGACGCTTTGAGGCTATCGTAAATCGTTAAGACATAAAATTTAATCATACTCTCTTAGTCGATATTTATTGGTTGAGAATAAAACACGTATATCTTGTTGAAACTGCATGATGATACGTACTAGAGCGATTGTATATTTATGGCATTTTTATTCCATGCACGTTGCACTACAATGCATTTACGATGTACTAGTACGAAATACATTTCAAAGAAATAACACATACGATGGCATTGCTTTCTTTTGCTTTGTGTATTATGAAAACTAAAATCACGCGTATTGGTATGCTACATGTCTGAAAATATTATTTTTTTTTGTAATAATTAATCTTTGTGCCATTTTAGAACAACAAAATATTTTCTTAGATAAGAATTGGTTTTGACATCGATTAACCAGTGTTTTTTTATTGTCCGGTGATTTCAACAAAAAAGAAGACAGTGCCATCTATATTAAACATGTTAAAAAAGCCTTTCATGGCAAATGCCATCAAAACTTGAAACATTAAGTTACTGAATATTGCTGCAATAGGTGGTTAATCACTGCGAGCAACTAACACAATTACGTCTGATAATTTGAACGAATTTAGTGCGGACAGATCTCGGACAGTTATCAAGCCGAAACCACGCTTATTGCGTATTCTAAAATTGGAGCTGGGAAAGGGATACAAGCCACATTACCGCGTTTAAACCAATTTACACGCATACCAAATACAAATTTCACTTTGAGGTCTATGATGCATGAGAACAAATGAATAATATGTGTACCAATATATGCATAAAAAAGCAATATATATGCTTGAAAATTCCCTGTTTATAATTAATCCAACCGTGACAGCTAAATTATTCCGAAAAATAATTGAAACGGAGCGTTTTAGGAATTCATGGAATGAATTGGATTCTTGATTTTCTTTCGCAAGCTGTATTTATAAGAATACACATGAAATCATTTACGACCGTTTAGGCACGCAATCAAAAAACAAAAATTGGAGTTTGAGTCAATAGCTGGATTTGTTTGGTTGCGAGTTAGATAATTTGTTTTGATTTATGTGTTTCAGTAGTAACATAACATATTCAGCTGTATGAATCATTTTTAATAATATAAAAAAAAATCTGTTTAGTTTACAGCGTATACTAAACTAAAAGACGATCTATCGTTGTAGCAGCCATCGTTTCCCGTATTTATCGTTGGTTTACAAACTTTCCCGCATCCATAATTTTACTTATGTTCATTACTCATTCAATGGCACTATTAAAAATAATGAATCAAAGTTCCATTATGATTGACTAACATGAAATAAAAACTGTTAAAACATCTTCCTAATGATATGAATAAGCAATAAATTATACATCATCGTAACATCGAAAATAAATGTATAAATTTGAATTATTACAACTTTGTACGATTCCACATGTTTTGTCACTAACCACCCGGGTTTCACCTTTCGGTATCTTCAGGCATTCTATCACACGGATGCAACAGAACTGACGAAACTCGAACAATCGAAACCTGGGTTGTTAGTGACAAAACATGTGAAATCGTACAAAGTTGTAACAATTCAAATTTGATATTAAAAATCCATCAAGCACCTTCAGTCGATGTTATAAAATGTACAAATACTTGTTCGGAATGAACAAACCGTTATAATCGCTATGTTTTAAAGCAAAAATAGTAGTTTATATATAATTTCCTTAGGCTGTTACATGACTATATATTTTGAGGCCGAGAAAATGAATATTTTACGAATTTTTTTTAGCTGATCTTATCCTCAGATCTGAGATTGCGAAAGTAATAAAACATTATTTATTATTCCATTCTTGGAATAGTGATTCTGATGATGGCGCGTGCCGGATAGGGAAGTGTGGTTACCTCAACTGACTGCCCATCTTCGCCATTCATGATGCGTGACTATAGAACTCCTTGCTTTACGAAGCGTTAATATTGTGGGATGACCATAAGTTTTTTAAATTTGAATTGTTGCAACTTTGTACGATTCCATATGTCTTGTCACAAACGACCCGGGTTTCGCCCTTCGGTATTTCATTGCACGGATGCAAGAGAACTGACTAAGTTTTTTATTTTAATAATCTTCAAAAGTAATATAGATTTAAAAGAATTTCGAATGTCATTCGGTTCGATAATTTATTGTGTTTTTTATTACTTGCTTTACGATACTTATAAATAATACAATTGTACATGCAGGGTTAGTGATTGACGTTCTTTTCTAAGTCGACTCTAACTCGCATATGCTTTACATACTGTCCGTTGTTATATTTGAATACGTTACGTCATGTGCGGGATTTATGTTTTGAGTATCTTAATTGTCAATTTTTTTATGATAAATATCAAATTCTTTAAAAAAGAAATTTGATATTTTGAAATATACCTGACACGATTATTCACATATTCCATAGCATAGCTTTATGATTGACTTCAAGTAAAAATTATTTGATCTTGTAGAATGATATGTTTATATTCAAATTAGTAACATTATGATATTAAAAATGAAATAAAATAAGAAATTCATTTTAATACCGCAAAAGGTTCAAAAGATATTTTAAAACCCATAAAAAATAATATTGTATAACTAAAATTGAGAAATGGGTATAAATATAATACGACATGTAAAGGCCGAGTAACTCTTAATTAGTGACATGAATTGATTTTGAATTAATTGGTTGATATATTTTTATGAATATTGCAATGTTTTGGTATTTAATTACGTCTTATTCGGAAAATTATTAAACAGGATTACTTTACAAAATTTTCTTGACTCAATCCAAATATATTTGAAAATTTGTGAAATAAAAAAAAATTTGGGAAAGAAAATAATTTGCCAGAAAATGTTAATATGCAATGTAACATTTGGCCACCCCGTTTACTGGTCACTATACGTTACTCGTTTTGTAACAAGATGTCACGCTGGGTGGATTTGATTATGGCGCAATTAGCGTCTCACTTGGACGCTATTTCTTTTGGATCACCACATTAAAAATTTCAATTAAATTATATGAAGACTGTTAACATGTCTTTAAAGGTTTTTCTAAGCATAAAATTAACTACAAATTCTACTTAACGGACTTTATTTTAACAAACATGAAAATTTCTCGAATCTTACAAACTTACAGATCAACTAAAACGGCAACTTATGTCGATATCTAAAAATAAAATGACAGTTACTGTTAACACTATTGAGAATACGTAAATACCTGGAATGTCACGTGAAATACATATCCAAATCATTTTTCCGATAATTAGAGAAGAAGAACCTTTTACAACCAAGGCTTTAAAACATTGAGTGTATGTATCATAATTTCGCCGATATTAAATAATATTTTTCAAATTCAAATATTTTTGGGATGATTGATATTATAATATTTATTTGAATATAAATGTCTTGCTATAATTGGTAGATCTGAAAATTTATCATTTGTTCATTAAAAAATATGTTTTATTTTAAAAAAATGGCTAAAAGATGTATACTTATAAAAAGAATATGCATATACATACTGATGTACTGCTAATAAACATGATATTAATAATTTCCATTTTCTTTGTTTCAGGTATGATGGAGTTTTTCTTAAGAATTAATAAAACAGAACTGGGATCATCAAAACGATGGGTAAAAAATAGTGTATTATAAAATAATGGTTAAAAAACGTAAATAATAGTTGATTCTACTATAGCTATTGGTCGTATTTTGAAACTCACTCTGCTTGATTCTTCGTAAATTGAAGTTAGTATACGATCATGGCAATCAGTAATAATGATTGAAAAAATGCCATTCAGATTATGCGCACATATAGTCAGGACAAGAGAATTCATGAAACGTCTTTCAAATTGGAACTTTCTTCTAGTTCGATGTGAAAATATCCGTAAATAATCTTATCTCGTGGTTCCAATTCACTGAATATATAGTTTATTTATAACCATACAAAAGCATTCGATCACAATTTACATAGCAATGGCCAAAGATAAAAATGCTTTAAAAAAAAATAATTTAATCAGTAATATGTTAAGCTATGTAAATAATATCGGTGGTAGTAAAAATAGTACACATGAAAAGTTTGTTACTTTTTGATGTTTATAATAAAACGGGTTCTGGATTTATTTCCGTTTTCCTAGTTACAGCGTTTTATCCAAAATTTTAATGATAAATAATAGATTTTTAATAAGAACAACAAACTAGCATTTTTGCTGTTTTGGGGATACTCTTGGAATTGTTTTGAAGAATTTTTGATAAATAATAAAAAAAAAATTAACATTTATTATAGTAACAAAATAAAAATCATTGCCTTTTGATATTTTTTTTTAAACTACAACAAAATTATTGAAATAATATGGGATGAGGTTTTAAAATGAATTTCGATAAAAGTAATACTTTTTCACAATTTATATAGTTTATTTTGAAAGCTTCGGGAAAAATCCAGGGAAATTTAATGTACAAGTTATCACTTATAAACGAGAAATTTATTTTACAAAATCGTAAAACTCAAATTACTAAAATAAAAAAATCTCCTTAATTTGCATTGTGGAAGACTTTTTGTTGAAAAAAAACGTGAGTTAGAGATATTCACAATGCTTATAAGACGAGAAGATTACGAGACGATAAAAACAGCTGATAAAAGTAATCATTCTTTAGTTTTTGCAATTCAAAATAGTGGCACAGTTGTTTTTTTTTTTTTTAATTTTATCTTCATCATATTGAAGCTGTAATTTGTGCATGTTTTAAATACGTTCAACTATTACGCATTATAAGACATAATAAAAATAAAGCAGTACTGGATGTTCTCAGAATATGTTTCATTTCGATTGAATGATGATGAATTACAAACGTATCTGGAATCAATATTTCGAGGTGTCCTATCTGATAATCAAAAGGATACCATCAAAACAGTTGCGGTGAACTTTAAATGGATACGTTGAAACAATATTGATGTTGGAATTTATTATATGTAAGCTTCTATCAAGTATGTTATATGAATGTTTTCGCTTTAGATATGTGTTAATTTTTATCATAAAGCAATCAATAGTCAAGTATAAGATATGTAACATACATAAAATATATCACATATCGTTTATAACACGCTTAACGAATACAATTGATCCTGTTAGGGGAATGCTATGGAGTAACGGTTGGTTATACGTCCAGCGTTCAGTACGAATAGAATTGTATTAAATGAGTATGCGACGTTTATAAAATTCTTAGCACACGTAATGTGTCATTTATATGTGAAAGATATAAGAGATATTACTTCTATGAATACTGTATATATATATATATGGTAGACAGTTCTGATCTATCTGGAAAAATACCCATGCATGATTCTCATGGTATTTTTGGTGTAGCTATGGGAGGGTCGCAATAGGGGTGCGATGTATTTTTCAACAATATTATGTTTGCAATTCGAAATCCTTCACCAGCGGGGTAGATATGAAAGCGATACGCGACGTTAATCGGAGGGGCGGCGGAGCGTTGGCTGGATTTAATATCGTTATGAAAGCGTTTAGCTCAAGCGAAAGCGGATAACGTGATTTAAAAGTATTTGGATATATCGTAAAACCGGAAAAATTTTATAAAATATGCCAAAAAGGAGACGTATCTGAAAGAACCAGTTTTGCGCGATGTTTTTTTTGGAAGCTCAAAGGAGGTAATATCTCTGAACGAATACAAATTATCGCCATTATTGTGATGTGGTAAAACGCTTTTTGTCATTCTCAGTTCAGCCTTATGTCAATTTAGATTGTTTAGAAAATATAATAAACAACCAATCGGACAATAACTTATAGTAATCATAATAAAAAAAATACGACAAATTCGATGTGATATTACCGATATAATATCAATATATACAATTAAATCACTCTTTTAAGGGTATAAAACGTCTAACGACAGAAACGAGATAGGCTTTTTTAACCAGAAAAAAATCAATACAAAGATGTTGATTGAGACCGAATGAATAATAAAACAGCCATTAATATTCATTTATATATCGAAATAACATGCTTCGGTTTAGATGTGAGTATTTTTTTTGTAAGCAATTAATAACCACCATATTTAATATAATTGAGTTTTTTTCGAGATTTCGATGACTTCAATTCACTAAATTTTTAGAATGAAATTTACTTTTCGTATTATTGTAAGAATGAAAACGAATAAACAGTTTACTTAGAGCAGAATTTGTTATGAACATAAATGAGTTTATTACATCATTTAGCAGTATCTGAACTCACGCGCATTGTATCAGGCGAAAGAGCAAAAAGTTTTTCGCGAAATTGAATTTGTGATGTAATAAAGACGTAGAATTGTGTGTTATGTTATGACGATCGTAAAGTGGAATCCTCGCTGCAACAAACCTTCCAGCAATTAAATTCCTTGACAGACATTCAAAACAAGAAAGCCACATTTTATGATCTGCTTTTGTATTAACCATCCGAAAACAAAGCATTTGAAGTGGAATGTTTGTGATAATATTGTTATTCTTTCATTTTAACTACACAACGTATATAGCTGAAGTAGCATCGTTTAGTTTGGCTTTTATTTGAAATATCTTAATCTGCCTACATGGGAATTTATTTATATGCTGACATAGACTTTTTTTTAAATAATAAATGAAAATACTTTATTTATAAATATTAGGGTGCTTTAACGAAAGGAAAACGAATATGTTTAAGTTCAATAAGTGACTATTTATATAAAATATTATTTTGATGAAAACAGTGAAGATGTGAACTTGGCATGATTGATTGACAAAAAAAACTCTCATCTAAAAAAATGTAAATCTATTAGCGTAACGTTTTTAAATAAGTTCTAATATTACAATTATTAATATAATTTATGATATCGACTGAAGGTGCTTGATGGAATTTCAATATCAAATTTGAATTGTTGCAACTTTGTATAGATCCACATGTTTTGTCACTAACGAGCCGGGATTTCCTATCACACGGATGCAACAGAGCTGACGTACAATTAACAGTTAGCATCATCTACAATATATAACAAAGGTATCAACAATTCAAATTTATAATTATTAGCCGTGATTTATTATTCTAAGCACGATAAAATTGATATTTTGAATTCAAAATTAAATTTGTTTTTTATAATAGATTCATGTCTAGCTTTTGACCCGAACAAATACCAAAATATTTGTCTTATAAATAAAAAAACATTTCATATCCGGTCCTCTCTAGTCCAAACCCGAGCAGATATCTGATAGGTGCGGCGTGTTTGTGTATGCATATGTATGGTTATATGTTGATATTTAGAACTTTTACGATTCTACATTTTGCTTGAAAATGCAATATGTATCAATTTATGAATGTCTAGTCATAAACCGATCAAAAATTATTTATAATTCTTTAGAAACAAAGCCTCATTGACACAGTCGATTGATTGTTTGATTACGAATACAAATATAACATATGTTTTCGATTTCGCATTGAGTTGTATATCTACAAAATATATACAATATTCAATTTTGTTTTCGTTATGTCAGCTTAAGTATGGTTAAGATACAATGTAGTGATAATGGACGTCATTTTTATACTTCGCATCTCGTGAAGTGTTAAGGATGAAAGAAGTTTAACCTGCCTTTAGGTAAGCGCGGTAACAAATTTTGAGTACGACAAAATATTTTGTGACACGAAACATCATTGGTGCGGCGATAAACTTTAATAAGTTTAACGAGGTTAATACGCTATGCCTCTTGCTCGAGTGAATTAAAACAATACATTTAATACAAAAAGGATATGATACATTGACAGCTCTTGTTTGATAATTAACTACGATTCATTTGGAATGCGACGCTGATGAAAAATCAATTTTTGAAAAATGTTCCATCAGAAATAACTCTTGTCTACCACCAACCGTTTAAATACATATATCCGTCCGTCTTGTTAAAACCTTTTATGTTAGAGTTAAAAAGTGATTTGTGTTTAACTGATAAAACATTGTTCTTTAAATTTAAAATTAATTTCGTTTATGTACAAATACAAATAGCAATAAAGAGCGTATGAACAAAGATCGAGCGAAATAAGCAACTTTGTTTGTTGTTTGTATGCTATTTTTGGAATATATTCTTTTCAATTCAAAATTTCGACTAAAGATTTCTTTATCCGAAAAATAATTTTCTTGTAAATTTTTTTTTTTTAATTCGAATTTATATCAAAAAAAGTCTCGCTATTTTGGTTCTAGGAAAGTAATATGTTAATCTGAAAAAAAGTCATAGTGCCTCATTAAACAAAAATAAAGTGCATATGTTTATAATAATGTTACAAGATATAAAGAGGAAATAGTTCAATTGACATAGAATTGATTTCCAGAATTGTATATGCAAATTTATCCTCGCTACTTTAGATAATTTGGAAGGAATTGTTTTGTTAAGCACGCGTTATTTTCGGAAGTGTAGAGTGTAGACTAAAGTTTAAATTATTTTTAAAATTTTATTATTCCAGGTTAACAATAATAAACAAAGTTTAAATTCGTTTGAAATTCCAAGTTTTGGTTAATAAGATATTAAAATTATTATTTGTATTAAATCAAGTACCAATGAAAGATCAATATTTGTTTCTCTACGCATGAATCCATCATAAATAACACTATAGGTGAGAGGAAAAAAGCGCATCATACAGTTTAGTGAGTCCACTGGGACAAATCCCACAATGTCGAGCATCTATCGCTCGTTGCCGTATATTTCGCGGCAGGGTCCATAAAACCATTGGCTCGGTTCGACATGAATGTTCCCATGGGGATCTTGTGGTCCGTTTTTAGATCAACACAAACGAAAAACGGACGTAGCAATTTTGGCGGGAAACGATTTATGACGCACCCATGTATTAATAAAGAAGAAGGGATATGACGCAATCACAGATTTCATTACAAATGAATTTAGTACCACGTAATATATAATATTTTATGTATACATGAAGGTCATAAACAGTTTTACTTCGCGAAGTTTACGGTTATCACAATTGAATTATGTTTGTAAGATTTATAATTTTGCGGATTAATTAATGTATAACTTGGAGTAGCGTAGCATTAAAATTACATGCATTAGTTTAAATTGTTAACTGTCACGTCTTGGTGGAAATTAATAATACTTCAATAATAAAAACAGTTGATACTGCTCACGATGTGCGAAACTATTCCTGAAGACAAAAATATGAAATTCTGGAAAAGATTCTTTAAAACATAAGAGCATTATATTTTAGAAGAATTTGAGTATTGTAATGTCATAGAAACATACGTTAGTAAATGAGTTAACTCTATTAATTCGAGACAAACTTTTAAAATATTACAAACGATAAATGTTGTGAGATGTTTAAAAAATTAATGACAAAAACTAAATGATAGTTGCTTTTATCATTTATTCTATTCTGACACTTTAATAAGCATTATTTAGAAAAATGATTTTCAAAAAATAAAAACGACACAAACAGTCCAAGAAACATTTCATAGATGTTTTCTTTAAAGTCTAGAAGTAATTTTAATATTTATAACACGGTATAACAGTTATCGTTTACTTGTGTATAATAAATTGTTTATGCATTCATTCAGACAATATCATTTTAAATTGATCGTTGACAATGAACGTAATAAACAATTATCATTTTCGGTTTCAACTGAAAATGATTATTGATTCGAATCAATATAATAGAAGTATATTCCCTATATCCATATACGGAAAATTATTTGTCTTATGTGAGCGAATTTCGGCTTCGTATTTTTTTATCGTAACACATCCTTCTCTCTTGTATCACCGCAGTCACCGTATTGAGAGTTTTGCGTAGTGCTAACGACTCTCGCAATATAAAGTGTACGTGGTAGTAGGGCACGTTATAAAGAATTGGGTTTTTAAATCAATAGGCAACACAATACAAAATGGAGGAAGCGTATCGAATCACGACCTTGCATGAGTGTATTTTTCGAACTATTTTTTGCTTTTCTATTTTGACAAACTTTTCGAAATCGTCAATATTATAAATAATTTTTAAATTGTATAATTGTTCTGAAGGAAGACATTTTAAATACTAATAAAAAAATGTTTTAGTTAATCCCTCCATTCAAAGATTATGAACTATCAAGAAAATATGTAACTATATTAAAAAATATTCAATCTATATTATATATTTATGTTAGAAATAAAAAAAAAAATCATTTAACTTATTTATCTCTTCCCAGATATGAACCTGCTATAAAAATATTTTTTTTTTCATAAAAAACAGAATCTAATGAATAATTATGATTGATCATTGTCATAAGTGACAAGAGGATTTTTATAATATTTGTTAGATTGATTTATTAGCAATTTGAAATAAGCAAGAAAAAAAGCAGATAATATTTAAAAAAATATTTAAATTTTATAATCATGGATGTAGAATACCAAGATTTTAGATGTTTGGAATGAAAATAAATATAAGAGCATTTGATGAGTAGAAAATTATCATGTTAAAGTGGACAGTAATATATTAAATCATAAAGAAACTTGTGTGCAATAAACACAAAAGCCATATTTGTCCTTTTTTTTATAGAGAATAATATTAACACAAAATTATGGGTTCCGTATAAAATGAGGTCGATATAAATAATCTGGTATTAATCGTTCGCTCATAAAATATATTTAATTTATAAAACTTTCTATATGATCTGTATTAATTTTTTTAAGTTCAGTTTCGTTGAAATCAAAACGCACTTATTACGCACGAAAAAAGACGGTACTGCTTATGAATCACTGATAGTAACTAATGCAAACATTCTTTGTTGAAAGAAATTGATGCGTTCACCTCGTTAAACGTAACTATTCCAGATGCGTGTATTCAATTTATTTCCACCGTGGGAGACGAAGGTAAACTTCCAATACACTTTCAATAAAGCTCCAACAACATATCACACGATAACAAATGACAAGGAGGCAGGCATTATAAGGGAGCCATTTGTTTGGAAAGTGTCTAGATGTAGACTTCTCGAGTCTAGAGTGGCCGGTCACGTGGGGCACACGTGGGAGGTGCGTACCTCTAAATCTTTCACAGAGCAGTATTTGTTTGCAAAGCGTATCTGGCGAGGCAATAAAAGAAAATCTCTAGAGGTACATAATAAAAACACAGGTATGCTTTCCTCTACAAAGGTAAGGGTTTTAATGTACTACTGCGGGTTCCTAAATAAAACGGTGGTTTTTTCGCACAAAGTACACAGATTCTGATAGTGGGTATGATATAACCTCACGTATTTATTTGTGCTCACGAAAGGTATTTGCAAAGAGGTCTGGATTTTTTTGTATTTGTGTTGTTGTCCCAGTTCAACGAAATTGCACACTATCTCATATTAAAATTTATACCATGTAAGAAAACCAGCATAGAAAATTTTTTTTGAATAAAAGTACGATATATATATCGGATAGCCAAATAACGATTACTTGAAGTTTGATAGTGACATTTTCAAAAAGAAAAGAAATAAATATGAGGCTCAGGTGAAAATGTAAGTAATAAAAAAATTATTAGTACACATCAAATGCTATAGATGCCATTGCTTACAAAATCAAATAGATACACACGAAATGAAGCTTATAGTTAATAAAATGATAAAAAAGTGACAATCGTTCTTGTTAGAAGTATCAAGTTTATAGATTATAAACTTTGTAGAACTAAAATACATTCCTTTTTTTCACCGTGCTAAAATGGAATTCTACCAAATAAACGCTTATTCAATCAATATATTAGGTTATACATTTAAAATCTTTCATTTAAAAAAATATGCTGAGTTTTGCATCCTTTCAAGCTAATTTTCAAAGAATGAAAAGTTCATAAATCACCACATATTTTGTTTTTGATAAAATTTATCAAATTACTTACACAAGTGTTTTCCAAGTGATTTTTCTATCGGTAGATTTAAGTAATATTTATTAATTTTTTTTCCCAAATTATTTTATTGGAATGCCAAATAATTAATAGATAGTCTAGATGTATTAAGATTCAGCTTCTGAGTGAATCGATACAACATTAAGGTAGATAAATTCAAGCCTTACCTGTGAGGTAGGTAAACGGAAGAAAATTATTCAGTCTCTCGAACATATCGATACATTTAATATTTCACTAAGTAAAAAATAAGACCTCGTTCGTGTTAACTCACAGCAATAACGTCTTCGTGGCATGCGACCGCTTTCATTATTTATTTTTTGTATTTTTAGTACTATTGATAAAAAAATACAGTTACGGTAAATGTATACTTCAGATTTTTACATTTGCTAATATAATACATATAAAAAAGAAGAATACATTCTGAAATATGGGTACTGTATTTTATTATAATATTATGTATAGTAGACTATACTGAAGATTTATGTTGTATTAGTATATATTTTATTTCTGAAAATACAGGAGAACCATTTGATAATATTGCATTGGCCTTTTTATAATGAAAAGCGTTATTTAAATTAAACGATTAATTTGGTTTTTTGGTTAATATTCTTTTACTCATATTCAAAAAAATAACTGTATTACATTATAATATAAAACGAATAAATCAATGAATAAAGTGTGAGAGATGTAAAATTACAACATTTGCTTTGTTAATAAAAATGTTTTGAATTTTCTTAGAGGCCATATATTATATATATGATATATTTCAGAAAAGTACGAAAAAATGTAATTTGTGATTTAATGTAACAATTCAAATTTATTGCAATCTGGAAGATTGTTAGAAAATATTTTTTGAATGAAATTTTAGATTTTAAATATAAGTTAAAACTTCAGTATAACGTTTTATTAATATTAATTATGCTTATGTATTTTAAAAGTTTTTGATGAGAAAATGATTATTTTATCTGTTGCATTTTCAAATTAAGTTTTGGCATATTCGATCCACACAATTCTATATACATTGTTAAAACTTTGACGTTAAATGTATGTAACTACATTATATGTTTAAAAGCTATCGTTAATAGTAATCCACAAGTTTCGTTATCCTCTTTGAGATTATCCCATGATATTATGCTAAGTGTGTAATATTCTGAACAGCTAACATGTAAAACGTTTCCCAATACAGCGGCTGTTCTATACCCATTTTTCTTATTAAGTTTGTGAATAGCCGATACTGCGGTCTCCAAACTCAAGATGCCACTTACAACGTGAACAATATACGTTTTGCTTTTTAATTAAAGCAAATGACTAAGACTTTGGTTGAAGTTTTGCAGTAGAGATAGAGATGTGAAAATCAAAGAATATTCGGGTAGATACGCCGACAATACCGATAATTCGATACTTATCGTTTCGAGACATTTTGGGTAGATTGTTTTTAATGATAATGGTATAACCAAAATACGTAAAGTTATAAAAAATCTAAGTTTATCTAAGATCATTTGATAATGGTCGCTATGAGTGAGAGTTATATTTTAAAATGGTCAAAATAGAACTGCGTGTTTTTAACTATAAAAATGAAGATATAATATACCAAGTCACTGAAACCGTCTGGAAAACACTTAAAAATTCTTTAACATGTTTTTCAATTTTCTTTTAAATACAACTCTGAGAGTAATAAACTTATGAATACTTATAACCCATATAAATTCCATCTTTATGAAATGACACTATAACATAAATAAACTGTAATTATATATAAATGTTTGAAGTTACAGCTTGTTTATGAATCAATTAAAATAATGTAAACATTAAAATATTCACATAGTTTTTTTCTTCTCTTCATTAACGGTATGTAATTGTCTATTTTAAAGGGATGAATAGTAACATTTCATATATCGGACGCTTCATGAAAACTAATTTTTCAATAAACAATTGATAAGTGTTCCAATGTAAATATATTATTATGGAGAAAAGGTAGTTAAGAAATGGCTAAAATTGAAGTTATCATGCCATAGAAATACTTCAACGCACAATTCGATTTAACAACTGCCTTTCTTGTTTTAATGTAGCCGGTAGTAATGAGACAGCAGTGTAACTATATATTTAGAAAATATGATAATGTACCAATAAAATCTTACTTAAAGAAAAATGAAGAATCGATACTTTCGTAGTATGTTATCAAAAACATCTCTATATCAAACACTTGAGTCAAAATATAAGAGGAGTATTATGAAAAACCGACCCAGCGTAGCATCGAAGTTTGTATGGAAATTAATACCGTAATTTATTAAACAAAGAATACAGCGGTGACACTTAAACCAAATTGTTGAAGCTTTTTTGGTTTTAATGAAAACTTCGACTATTTTGAAGGAAACTTTTTTTGTTGTTTTCTTTTGGAGCGATATTAGAGGACAAGGTAAAAAAAACTCTTGAAAAGTTGCATGGCTTATCAAAATTGTTTATGCAAATTTTGTTTGAAGCTTGGGTAATATATCTGGACTCATAAGATAATTTTTGAGACAATTTTCATTTTAAACTTTATGATTCATTTTTTAATCCAATCAGAAATTTTAAACATTGAAGACAAAAATAGATTATTTTAAGGCTACATAGAAACTTTTTTATTAAATTTTCCAAGATTAAATAAATAAAATATATAAACAAATATACGGAGCGGTAATCGTTTAGTAGTAAAAACATCAAACTTTACAATTAATAAAAATATATATATAATATATAGTCGTAGGTTTTACATACAATGGTGAGTGATACTTATTATAAATCAAAGCGATGTAAAGTGTAAGTTTTATTGATCTTGAAGAAATTTGACTTTCTTCAAAAAACTCCTTACAATAAATTCACATGTACATTTTAAATCTAAGTGCCTTGAGTTAAAATTCGAGATACAGTTCCAGATAGATTCTTCGGTCATGTAACCATTTCTCGCAATATTATCTTTAGGTCATCAATAACGTTCACGTATTATCACGTTTAATCAATAGAAAATTATAGCTTATACAACTGAACACAAGTAAAACACCAAAAGCTTCGGAAATATTATCACATATATGCGTTTGTTTCTAATTTAAATTATTATTTAATTATCTTTACATATTAATTAATTATTTTGTTTTATAGAAAAGATTTATTTAATAAACTAATTTCTTTGTAATGAAAAATAGACAATATTTTTGTAAAGTTAATTAAAATAAACATGATATAAAAGATCGATACAACATATTTAAAATAGAGAAGATTTGCCTATATCGTCAAAATTTTTCTCTATTAAACGTTTAAGGTAATATTATTGGCATAATTTGATTGATTAATACTAGAAGACTCGTATAAATTTTTTTTTTTTAAAGAAAAAGAACATAAGTGGTCATTAGTTTGAAGATGTTAATGTGTTGTTTGATTATGTATATAATTTTATTTACAGAATTTCAAGATTTCAAGCAAAAGTAGTTAAGGTTTTGATAACCGATTTGACGAAAGAAAAAAGCATAAGATATGATTTTTAAATATTGGCTTAAAACAGTTTCGTTGCAAATGCAGGTTAAACTATTGAATGACGAGACATTTCATCGTGTCGAAGAAGCAGAGGTACACACAATTGCTTAAAAATTAAAATTAAATTGGCTCAAAAATTATTAATCTGCAAAATGGTTTTTTCCTTCTTCTATGAATCGTTTTGTATAATATCTCGCCATAAACATTAAATCTGACTACATTTTTAAGGATGGAATATAAGATAAAAAAATATTACAGTAAAAAAAGGAATTAAAAGTGATATAATGAAAAAAATCAAGTGTGGCAATTTGCAACGGAAAATATCGTGTGCTAGAACAGAAATGAAAAAAAAAATATTTTTCCAATTCAAACGGCAGACATTAAACTAATACGAGACCTACTTTGGCTTACGAAGATATATGTGTCTCAGACATTTCTATAGAAAACACCATAAATTACCGAGACCTGTGTAGTGTGAAGTATTTTCAAATAACTGTTTTCTTTGACTTCACTCAAGGGAAACATTTATTACATCTCAAAATATAACACCGGAGAGAAAAGAGAATGATAAATTAATAAAGGATTTTTTTTTTATAAATTTTCCCTCAACTCCGGCTAAGACATATTTAAGGTAATCATTTTATTAAATTCGATATATACGATATCGATACTCATATTTATATTACACATAATTTTCTTACCACTAAAATAAGCTAAAATTTATTCAACACAATCACTGTTTAGAATCATCGGTCTATCAAGATATTTAAGTATAATTCGTTTCATGAGTTATTGAAATTTATTGGATAATGTGTATTGATGGATAATTTTTTTTATTTTTCAATAGAATGACTTATCGCTCTTTGGGTTATCACGTACAATATCCAATACAAATCCACATGACCCGAACCCTTAGTTGCGTGACACACACTGAGCAAACAAAACAGTTGCGATCCCGCTTCATATAGCATATAGGAAACGTGTTTTGAATTACAATTACAGAGTACTGCCTCCAGCCGTTTAGCACTCACTCAAAACCCGAAAGATCAAGTAGACAAGACGTTGACAAGAATGAATGGAGGTGATGTCTTGGAAGCCTAGATCGTCTAGTGAAAGCCTTGCTGATCTTCGAACTGCCTGTCTGTTTGCTTCAACACATCACATCTAGGCAGATATTGTTTAACAGTTGATCTCTGATAACAGTGAATAAATTGTTTCAAGCTTGCCATACGTGTCAAATATATATTTGTTAAAATAATCCTGCCTCATAATCTTACTACATAATTCAATATATATTTAATAGTACTATCTATTTTAATGCTTAATATTTACAACACAGTTGTATTCAACATATTAATGAATTGTTTTTCCAAAAAATCTATTAAATTTCATTGAATTCAGTCCATTTATTAAAAAGTATATAAAATGAACATTCTTAAAAAGATCTACATTATGAGATATTAGTTCAAAAACAATAGGGACTATTAAACTACAAGCCAGCCAAAATTACTTGATATTTCGGAGATAAAAAAATACTTACTTGTTTACTGACAAATTGAAATGTCGAAATTAATTTACTTTGAAGTTGTTAAATTAATATTGATTTTGTAGTTGTAAAGTTTTTTCTTTGCCCAAAATTATTTAACTTTATTGAAGTTACCAGTTACTTAGTTTATAAAAATTTATGAAATAATTCCAGAACATTATTTTATAATATAACGCGTTATTATCTTAAAATATTATACATATGCGCAATTGTGTTCATGGGGCGAGTAAATTATTTGTACTGTTAGTTTTAGTTTCGTCTTTTAAAGATTTTTGTATGTCGTTTGAATGTCACTTTAAGAATGTAAATTGTCAGTTCTTGATGGATAAACATGGTATTTTAAATTAAAAAAGCACTATTCTAGTATTTATAATTAAATATTTTATGATCAAGACCGTTTTCCCTCATTGCGAGATCATCAGTTAATTATGCTCGCGATGAGCTTAACTGGTCCTGATTATTGAATATTTTGTGGAAGTAAGTACTACAAAAATGTTTATTATTTAAAAATCGTTTGAATGTGTCTAGTTCATCTGTCTTCAAATGATTCGTCTCCTGTCAACTAGCACTATTCACACTACCTTAGTGCTGTACCGCGTATGTATTTTTTTATTTTCCCTTTTTTTCTACCCCTGTAGGAATTTATTGCTCACCATCGACTTCAATGTCATCTGATCTGTCGATAACAGTCGCTACTCTGACGTCTGCGCGAATCATATGGAGTGACTTGCAACCTTTTTTTATGGCTCAAGATGCATTGACAACAAATTGAAAATTTTATTAACTTGAATTGAAAGTGTTGCTCGCTTGCTGCAGTACGATGTTGATTGGTTAATTTTGCGTTTCAATTTGTCTGAATATATTACTCATATGTGTACATAAAAAAAACCTCTAATATCTTTTGTATCTATCATCTTTTAAGATTTTAAGTACGAAAAATTATTTATGATATTCACAAATAAAATAATAATATCAAAAGTGGTATATAAAAAAATTAATTTCTCAAAACTATCATTTTATTTTCCGAATAGAAGTAAGTGAATTGCCATTTGTAATATACATTTGAAGATATAATTGCACTTAAATATATATATTATATAATCGTTATTTATCTATTGCGGATATGTACGATTTACACATATGGTATTTTAATATTTTGACAATGGCATCATTATAAAAAACAATTCCTTGATGAAAATGTTTGAATATAATATATTTATATATATGTAGCTTGTAAAAGTTAACATATACTATGAAATGAAAACATTTTTTGTGATGGAAAGGCAAATACAATTGTTAAAAATGTTTTTAACTAAGAAGTAACTGTTTCAAATGGTCATAATTGTCCTTACCTGTGATTGCATTTTATGACAATTCTCTATTATTTTTTATATTAACTAAAATTATCTTCACAAAATGTAAGAGAGGTTTTTACGTGTATATTATGTATGAAAAACATGTATATAAGCAACAAAAGTTGATAAAAATATTCATAAGTACAGAATATATGATTATAAGTTGGATTTATTATTAGCTATTTTTAGGTCGAAAAAGTACTTTTATTTATTTGAAAAATGCAATCGATGGAATTATTCGACCAATTTATATTTTTATAAACCTATTGTAGATGAAAACTTCATTATGGTCATGATAATTTTATACTAACATAAAGTCATCATTATTTTAAGCTAAACAAATCGTATATGTACGGAACATACGTTGTTGTAAAAAAATATTTTTGTACAACTACTAAAAGCCTTTGTTACTTGCGTGTAACAGTATAAACGTTTGGTTGAAATGATGTCAGTAGCAGAAGATTTAAAAGCATAGTTTTTTCACAAAAAGGAAAATGTTATTTATTAAGAATATTGCGTAAAAGATTAAACAATTGAAAAGTGTTTTATAATATTTTAAGCCTTAGAATACCAGACTTTGGCGGGTACTTGCTTATAGCATATATTATTTAATATGTCAGATTTTCTCAGGTTTTTTTTGTTCACTTTTCACAGTCTTTGTAAGCTCCACCAGTGTATTAAGCGAATTGAGAAATATTTATGATTTTTCTTCTTTTCAAATTCATTCTACCAGAATAAAACCTAAGCGGTGAACTTGATTTATTTGACAAAAAACATATTACTCAAACTTTCGGTTGTGAATACAAGCCTCCTCGGCAAGGCTTTCCTCGTGCGGAATTAGGTATTTTCTAAGTGATAGAGAAAACATTTTTCGCGCCACTTACGTCATTCATATACGTGAGGAAAATACTTATGACGTTTAGCGCGACAAACTGGGGATATTTACTCTGTGATGAAATTGGGAAGTTGTTTGGATGTTCGGGAATGTTGATATTTTGACAATCGGATGCTACGGACGGAATCACAATAATGTGAATATTTGAAATCTAAGTGCTGAAATATCAAAATTATTGCGAAAATGTGAAGCCGTACACGAAAGAATCTGAAGGCCAAAATAGGATTAATATGAAAATTTCTTTCCTTATTAAATATAATATTATTAAATTTTTCTTTACAAAATTTGAAGATGAATATTAAAAAAGAAGCAGAAAAAAGGATTTACTTTTGAGTAAATCAGAAACGACTGAATTAATATTGAAGTTAATATAATGACATTTCTTTTAGAATATATCCTGAACTGTTGAAGGAATTTGAAAGCATCGTAATGCTTAAAAAAAATAATATTAAAACTTTTCTGCAAAAAAAGAACTTAATAAGCTTTTATTAAATTATTATTCTACATTAAAGATTCTCTTAAAAAAATGTTATTCAATACTTTTATTTAGTTAATTTTTGTTAATCCTCTTGATATATTTTTGACGTAAAATATGAGTTATTAAGTTGTGTCCGTTGTAATAAACATTATTATGGTGTTAATTATATTTATGTTTATTAACTAACTCACAGTTCGATCTTCTACTTTCCACAGACAATAAGCTCGCTTCTTTCTGTACGGTCTGGTGCATTAAACATGCACATAAAATGCACGAATACAAAATTGGTCGCTAAACAATAGAAGAGGGAAAAAATAATATAATAACGCACAGTAGGTAAATTACGGCTATGATGATAACCGTTCCGGTCTGTGATAGCAGTCACTGGACTGTGACATTATGCTATGAGGTTATAATAACAACAATAGTAGAAACCTTCTGTCTAGGCAGCACAACACATTTTATAGATATATATTCAGAGCTTAAAATTATGGTCAAGAGAAATATTTTGATATTAAAAGAGAGCTTTGAAATATTTTATGGTTAAATTACGCCGCGTTAGATCTAAATAAAACACTGCCATATTGTATTGTTTAAGATATTTCATGTTATCAACGAAATTCGTATGAGTGAAATTAATTAATTTTTCCTTTGTATGGTGTATTGAAATCGAAAAAAAATCACTGTAGTATTCTATATATAAAATGAGAAGTCTTTAATCTTTTAGAACAATACATACAATCGATTTATAAATAGTTTGTGAATAACTATAAGTTCATAGAAGTATTTTTTAATTTATATTATTAATTGATTTTTGGTGAGAATAAATTCTTTACTCATAAAGATTAATTATGAAGTGAAAATCGAGATGTAACTATTTTATGGCAACATTATGTGAATATTCAAATATGACTTTATGTTTTATATGGAAATTGCCTACTGCAAAATAGCCAGCAACCAGTTCGTATGTATTTTTGTTGGCTGGCTGCGTGGTTAAGTCTCGTGTTTTTAGTAATAAATTTATGTTCGGAACATTCGATTAAATAACGTTCGGCAGAAAACCGAAATTTTTCTTCATATTGATCTTTCCTACCAAGCTACGCGAAAAAATGTTCACGTGTCCTGTTTCCGGAGATCTGTGCCATTTCGTTTTGTGATATTTTAAAACTTTGTCCATCAGTTGGCTTTAGAGCGACACCTGGAAAAATAAAAACTTTTTCTTGAGTACATGACATAATACTCTTGAAACCTGAAATGTTTATGAATAAAATTTTCACAACGCTTGCAGTTTTATAAAGTGAGTTCTTAAAAGAAATTATTATTTAAAAATGCAAATTATATAACAGCTAGTCATAAATCATTGTTTGAGCGTGATTAGATGATTTTTTATACTGTTTATTTAATGAATAACAAAATAAAAAAAAAATATGTTCATAAATATACAGCTATATTATATTGAAATAAGGAAAGACTGTTTTAAATATCTTATGAATTAATAAAGATTTTTTGAGCGTTTATAAAAAGAAAATTACAATTGACTATGTAGTATGTCACGCGTTAATAAAAGCAAAACATATTATTTTGGGCTACCAATCTTCATATTTTTAAAAAATATATTCTTTTGTGCGTACTTCATTATTTTTATGTAAATCTAATGTGTTAGTGGTGAGTTCGGCCTTCTTTCATTCACTGCCAGAAATTTTTAACTTTCCATCCGTAATTTTCTAGTAGAGTTTTCAACCTAAGCACTGGAGAAAAAAAGATATATCAGTTCGTTGTTGGAAGGATTTTCCTTTTACCATCCCAGGCCTTCCGGTGTAACTTAGCATCGTTTACTAACTTCTGGATCGTCATTAGCGTTCTTTTTGGGTGTCAATTCTCATCATATTGGTAGGCAAGATAGGCAGAGTTCAAACTTCCATGAGACACCCACATTGTCCATTGTTGCCAGATGTTATATGTTCAACAAAAAAAAAGCATTACCAATAGCCGTTTCTCTTCTATCCTTAAACAAAAAAAAAATGGTTTATCTCTCTTATTATTGATTGTTTTCCAAATTGTCTCATTATCGATTGTATGTGTAAAATCCCATCTAGCACTTTCAGTCGACATCACAATTTACAAGAATTATGCGTTTAATTTTGAAAACATATTTTTACATAATAATAACAGTAATTTGTTTAATTAACATGTTATATTATAAATTTTTACAAGATAATAGCAATGTAGTAGTAAATTTGATTTTTGAAAAACAATATCATATAATATTCAGGAAGCGGATCAAACTTTTTATTTACAAAAATTATGAATTAATTTCTAAGCAAAAAAAAAAAAAATAGCACCTTGAAGCCATGTTAAGCAAGCATAATGCAAAGATCCGGTATGCAGACCCAGGAAGAAGTCTTTGAATTTGTGAGTCGGATTGTCAGAGGCGATTTAATTGTTTCCTGCAATTCCCCCTCGTGATTATTAAACAGGTGTGCTCAAAACGCGTGCCACTGTTGGTGTTTTTTTTGTACCATGGCGCGTGTTAAAAGGACGCTGAAGGAAAAAAAAGTCGATTTCCAAAAGATGAATGTTTATTTTAAAAATTAAAATGATGTGTTTGAAATACTAACCGCGATTTTTGCTACAATTGTAACTGAATTCAATTTCGTTAAGTGTTTAAAATTTAATGGCTGCAAATTCATTGAACCGATCTCACGTAAATGAAACCCGAAAAGTGAAACCCGGGTCGTTAGTGACAAACTATGTGGAATCATACAAAGTTTTAACAATTAAAATTTCATTTAGAAATTCCATCAAAAACCTTCAGTCGATATCATAAATTATATGTTACTCATGATAACTTTATCTTTTGCAACGTCAAAATGGTTTATAAAAGATAAAAAATCGACAATTGCACTACGTCAAGTGTGAGCAAGAGAATTTTTTTTGTAAATATAAAAAAAGTATATACCTAAACTTATTTTCGTCTCGTAAAATATTTAGATAAACAAAGAAATATTGTTGAACACTGACAATGTTTTAAGCAGTGGCTCCTTCATTGGTAAGATGTTTCTCCATTATAAAGGATGGCAGAACTTTCACATTGACATTATATAATTCTAAAAAAATATATCACTAAGAAAATTTCTGGTTGAGCTTTCAAAGTATTAAAAATTTGCATGTTTAATAGAAAATGTGTTGAATAAAACCATGAAAGTCTCAAAAATGTCTTATGTACCTTTTCTACCGCAGTTATATTTAGATTTCCTTAGGGTCCAAAAAATAGACATACTTTCAAGCCTTCTTCGTACTAAGGCATTCTACATTAATATCAAAATTTGAACACCCTAAAAGCTCTGGTGATACGGAGGGTAAAGTCCAACATTTGCAATGCTTTGTGCAGGTAATTTTATTGTGACTAACATTACATAAGAAATTATGAAAAGACGCCCCACAAAGAAAGAACAGCCTTTTTTTTGTTTACCACCTTCTTTCGCGACAAATTGAGATCAAATTGACAAAGTATATGCAAATAACAATGCATTAATTTGAAGATAATCATTTTATAGAGTTAAACATCAACACAAACGACCAACTAAAATTCAGTCTAACGGTATGTATCAAATGGTCAAAACATGTATCACAAGTATGTACACTAATAATATTAACTAACTTAAACGAGTGTCACAAAAATAATATATAACTTAAGAAGTGTTTAAACATTCCACAATTGTTATTCATGATTCAATATGATTGTAATCATTATTAATTTTAAGCTGTCGAGATGTCATGTTAGATAAAAATAATAAGCATTCAATTGTTTAATCATGTTTGCTCTCAATGCTTATTGCAATGATTCGAAATGAAGTTTATTTTAGTAGCTTTTTGTTTTTTTGTTTTTATGAAAAGCTTACTGATAGAATAAAACTAGATATTAGTTTATAGCTTCCATCATGCATTTTAGAATTGAATAGGCGGTAATAAATTTGTCCGTCATCCATGTTTCGGTTCCAACTGATTGAAAAAGTATTTACAAAGATCCTTCCACTCAAATAAAATTAAATATTATTTTCGTTTTAAGAACTCACGATTCACGAATCATCTTTTTCTCACGTACTTGTACCATATTCAAAAATGACTTATCATTATGGCCATGTTTGAACACTTCGGCCAGGTGTATAAGACATACACCAGCCGGGGTTGTAAAGCGAAGATATGTGGACTGATTAATCTATCTACCATATGTTCAAGTTTTTACCGGTTATTATTTGAAACGTGGGCTTTCATGTATGACGAAGACTGTACAAACCGAATAAATAATTTAGTTCGGCATAATTTGAAATGATTAACGTTTTGTTACTTCATTTATAACAAATGAACTGTTGACATCTTTGTTCTGAACTGTGACTGTGTGTTTTTATCTATGATTATATAATACTACCTATTTACAGCCAGCAAAAATATGCAAGTCATTTTTATTTTAATTATCATGATTAAAATACTGATAAAAGCACTCATTCAACGCGATTGAAGGTTTCACAAATTAAAACGCATAAAAGATTTTAAAAATAAATGCAAATATTATTTTCTGACTTGGTTATTATATTGATCAATTGATATTAAACCATTAAACCACTTAGAGTTTTTTTAACATGCCATCATTTCATAAATACTCTTGTTAAATAAGTCTGGTACGGATTTTAATAATCATGTAATTACCACCAATAAAAATAGATCATTTTTAAATATTTTTTTTTGACACATGAAAACGACGAGTAAGTCTACCACACTAAAATCTAAGAATTTAAATATCCTGAAATTGTCATATTTGATGAAAGATTATTGAAGATCAACTCGAGGAGAAAAGACATCTCGAATCTCAGACTGAACAGATTTAATATTGGCTTTGCCATGGTCAAGAAACACCTAACCGCTAGGGAATATTTCTTACTACTTAACCAATGAATCGTACTTATATATATATTGTTTCGTAAAATTGCTCATACTTATTTACCTCTTGAAATTGAAAAAGAGTTTGTATATCACATTATGTTGTAGCTCCGCTGTAAATATAGCAATAATTGTAGTATACATGACCATTTAATATAAATATATTATAGTAATAGTTTTGAAAGAGTATTCAAATAAAATATTCGGATTTAATATTTTCAAATTCCAAATTTTTATTGTTAATTACGTACTTTATGGCGTACAAAGTAAAGCAAACATATAATTTAACGTTTTCGTATTCGATTGGTACATTTTATACAAAAAGTATTCTATTTAACCGCCAATTTATATTACTCAAAGTGCACCGCGTTAAGCTGAAGAAGATTTTGTGTCTTATTTCATTCACTCATCACAGAGTTTATCCGAAAGAGAGTAGCACCACCCACCCTTAATTACCTCCACCTCTAATCCCTCCTCTCTTCGCCTCATCCACTATCTCTCTCCCTCCGTTGCCCTATGTTATTAATAGCCGGTCCGTGAACCAACTGGCAATATTGTCAGCAATAGCCGTCCACACATACAACGAAAGATTTATGTGCAGCTTTATTTATTGGACCCTAAAGCAATTATTTGTCTATGCTATAAAACACTTCAATAAATAAAATATTACATCACACGCCGGTAAACGTTAATTTTTTATACACAACATATACCGTTTGTAGAAACAAATATAATTTTATTATTATAATAACAATGTCTTACGATAAATTGAATTAGATATCAAAATAACATTCATAATTAATTTAAAAGTTTTAGACGTTATAACCGGATCTCTGCCAGAGACATGTTAATGTGGCCTATAATTTCGTGAGCGCAGTGCCGGCCACACAAAATCCGCGTATATACACGGTCTACTTAAGACATAGTAACACTCAACAAGGTCGACAATTTTAATAATTTGAATATTGATACGAGGCTGCACAAATGACACAACGTATATTTATTTGGTAAGTCTATCCGATATATTAGTAATATATTTCCAAAAAATATATATTTATTAGTTTTTATTGTTTCAAAAATAATCGCGGCCCTCCGTATCTGGCGACACTAAAACTTCAGGAATAGAAGCGGTTAAAATTTCGTACATGTATGAAGTAAAAGAAAAAACAATCATGTGACGAAAACTCGCAGGTTTTATCTCGAATTGATATGACGAAAGAAAACATTCTGTCTGAAGCAATAATATACCAGCCTTTGTCGGCGATGCCTGATTTCATATGCGTTCAATTACAAGCAATTCATAAAAGGGAAATAAATGAAAGTGTACGATACAAAAAAAAAAGTGAGTGTATACGAATGTTTCTTATATCTTTCATTGTATGGCATTTAGATATTGCTCACGTTTCTCTGTCCGAAGTTACTTGTTGGCAAACCTTTGTGTTATTTAATTTATAGGCGGTGTATGGATTCAATGCCGTTTGTTTGCTTTTTACGCGGATCGGGGGTTTTTGTTTAGGTTGCTTGTTTGACATTGCCGGGTTCTCTGGAACGTGCTATAGAATCAATGAATTTGAATAACCAATGACTTTCCGATCGTCTCAACTAAATCATCTCGCCGACAAAAAGCCACAACACAGGTTTATTGTCCGTGAAATGGTTACGACAACGACATTGTTTCAAGCTATTGAAAAGTTTTGTTTGAGCAGCCTTTTATTACCATTACATAATTACTAATTTTTATTTAATTGTGATTTTAAACAAAATTCAGAGTAAAATAATAAAAACCCATAATAAAAGATTGTGGTATAAGATTTTGCAGACAATATTTAATTAATTTCTTCGTTTATCAATAGTGTTGATATGCCGTTTTGTCATGGTATCGCTTTATTATACAAAATTCAATGTATTATATTTTGCTGACTAAAAACTGCGAAGTATTATGTATATTCATAAATAAATATACATTGATGATCAGTGACTAACTGAAGAAAAAATAAAGGCTTTCTCATTAAGATTTTTTAATCAAAAAAATTATAAAACTTTGAACATAATTTAACTAATGTGTATAAAAAACAACCCTTGACTTAAATCAAATGCACATAAAAAAGTTTATAGTTTAATATAAGTATAGACACACATTGAAGATTGAGTTAAATAAGTCGTTAATTTATGGCATACTTTTTAAATCAATTGAAACTGTATACTTAAAGATAATATGACTTCTTAAAAGAAATTATTTTTGACAGGTTGATTAAAGGAAGCACTTTGAGATGTAAAATAAATAAAATACTTCTAGTCACACCTGTAATGTTTTACAAGTATGGTAAGACGCGATGATCGATTGAAATTTCGAAGGTAATTTAGGCAAACCACATAACTAATGATGTGTTTTGACCAAAAGCTGGACTCTCTCTCTCTCATCTGTAAATAAATTACGTAAATTTTGTACGAAAGATGATGAAGAATTAACATGTGAACAGAAGATGTGCGCTGTGAGTGACCAATTCAATAAAATCGCAAATGTTTGGCTCATGTTTGCTACAGGATAGAATGAAGTTTAAGGTATAATTTATATTGTTAATATTCCTTGAAGATATTAAAAATTCGATAATTAAATATGAATACTTTTTGACCATACAAAAAAAACATGTTTTAATTTTCGTCAAAAATTTTGTAATGCTCAATCAAAAATTATCGCCAAACTTAATCAAAGCTAGTTCGTGTGGCGTGAAAAAAGCTCAGAGCACTTCCGGTGTACCGGAAATGCGCGGTATTCAGTCATTAATAACATAACCAGGTGTTGAGCAGAAAGGACCGGTGCCAGGGCAGGAATAGGCGCAGATGTTGTGTGGATATGAAACATGTCGCGGCATGGGCGGAGGAGGGATATTATGCCGCATGGCCGCCCAATCCTGCTTATCGAATCTGTGGGCATCGCACCGCCTCGCTCGTGCGGCTTCGCGACAGATTTTCTCGATGCGATTGAACACCAAGTGAGTTGTTGTATGTATACCACAAATCGGAATAGGTGAATCATAAAATCAAAATAAAAACGTCAGCTCATAACGCTTATGTAATTCAAAAAGTATATTGTTCTTTTCTGCTCTTTCGGGTATTTATTTATTTATACAATATATTTATACGGTACAAAACTTACAAATTATTAATTCATTGCTTTTGAACCGTAAAATATTTAAATATAAAGTAATGGAAATTCAACAAATACACAGTAAAACAATCGATAAGGATTGCAAAAAATAAATCAACCAAGTAAGCTTATGAAATGTCTACTTTAACTGAAAAAATAGCATTCGTCTAAACTCACTTTTCTCCACATGAAATACGTCAACATCTGAAGCAAAACTGTTGAACATTGTTAAGGCTCTTACCATTGGCAGACTGGTTCTACACTTTGGAAGAACAAACAAATTATGCACACGATTTCTTAAAAAACTATCTGGAACATACAAATTGATATTATCAAGGATGGCAGAATTCTCATTTTGGCCTCGAATTAGTCGAAAGAAATACGTGGCAAGATGCATTTCTCTTCGATTTTTCAAATAATTAAAAGTGAGCATACGTAAAAGAAAGTCAGTTGGATAAAGCCATGGATAGTATCCGTATGCCCTCAAGTAAAGAAGTCTCAAAAATTTCTTCTGAACCTCTTCCATCATAAGGGTATCAATATCAAGTATAATTGCTAAAAGTTTTATCTCTAGTTTATTTTTTATACTACTTTCATACAGTTATTGCCTTATGTAACTCATAAAACATTGAAAATATTTCAATAATTTCACTTAAAAACGAAACTAGTTATCCTCGCAACATTCATTTCATTGCATTTAATTTTGTTGAAAAAGAATTAAGCTTAACACATAAGTGTATCAATCATTCGGTATGAATTGTACTGCTGTTTCAAAAATCGTTCCATGTCAACGTGGAAAACTCGTTTATAAAAGAAAAATAATATTATTCAGTAAGCTTTCAATGGGACTCTCTAGTTTACGCATGACTCAAATTTTAGATTTTTAGGAACACTTTAATAATGTTAAAATAAAATAATTCATGCTTGTCGTATTGTATAATTAAGCATCTTTAAAACAATTTATCACAAATTCACTACTCACGTTAAGGATAAGAATATGAAATAATTGCTTATTTTTAGTAGAGTATTTAGTATTATATGATCATAATAAAGTAAATGTATTCTTTATAGAAACAAAAATATTTCAAAACACCAATCTACTCTCATAATTCTGATGTGACCTGGTTTTCGTTTTGATTTTGCCAAAAAGAGGCTTAGCTTTTTTTAATTCGTCTGTTTTTCATTGTGTTTTCAATGATAACTTTACTTTAAAAGTATTTAAAAAGAAACTTTTCTCTTGTTACGCTCAATTCATTGCAATAACTTTTGAGAAAAGATAAAATTTTCAACGGAAATTTATCGAGTGGAAAAATTAAATATTGTATTATTTTCAAAATAAATATTTGATTAACAGAATTAGTTTCTATGTTTCAAGTACAGTGCAAATAAAGAATAAAGCAAAAAGTCTTCATTTTGAAGTGATATAATCAATGTATCATATTTAATAATATTTTTTTTAAAGTCAAATCACTAATAACGGTTTTATGAACATTTACGTGCTTGTAACAGTGTCAACTTATGAGTATTAAAGGTATAGTTTTTATTCATTTAAATAAGTGAAATCGAAAGAATTCCAATTTACTTTATCTATTGTTTTTCGTGTTATAAAATTTATATATTCGTAATTGATCTTTTGATCTTATAAAGTGTATTTTATTATATATGATACAAATAAACAAAATTTACGTTATTTTACACAACATAATTCGAACAATTCTATTCAAGTCAATATCAAATTTATGATTTAAGGAATAATTGGGCGAATATGGAACCCAAACGTCCCAAGAAATATTATCTGTATATAAAGGCGTTGGAGCCATTTTGGATCCTTTGACCCTTTGTGACGTCATTCAAAGTAAGTATCCAGGTCAAGTTTTCATGTACAGGTATAAAATAAGCTTTCACGGTTTGAGTAAAGAATTTGGAACTTTAATACTCCTAAGTACCGCTATCAAACAGGATTATGCGCAGGAATTTATTAAGCATATAACGGTTATTTCGGTAATACCGATCCTTACTTCATGAAGGTTAATTACATTCCAAACCCATAATAAAGGAATGTTTATTTAACATTGTGGTTTTGTAATGACCAACCGTACGGCGTCAGTATAAATTATAAACAGGTTAGGAGACTTGAAAAAAGGTTCGGATACGTTACAACAAGGACATCTATTTATCTCGGATACAGAGAAATCTCACCTATTTACATTAATATTATATTATGTGTGGTAATTATATGAAGAATAAAAAATAAATAATTGAAATATTTTTATGAAAATGGTTAACATACAAATTAGCAGAAATATTTATCATGAAACAAAAATGAATTATAATTAAGAAACTTTTATTAGTTTGCTTTATTTTATTAAAGCAAGAATAGTGTCAATTTCGCGACGATTTATTTTTACTGCAATCCGGTATAAACAATATAATTTTGTTTTTTTCAAATTAACTCGTACGGAATATGAAGTTGTTTCACCCCATTGATATAACAAATAACAAAATTTAAGCAATGTTCATTTGTTATTATTACAAGACATGGAATTTAATACGTTCAGTGTTAAGAAAATATAACAAAAATTTAGTAAACATTTGATAACATCAGATAAATTGTTGGACAAAATAATAGTTCCCAGTTGATTAATTATCTGGTAATTGAAAATAGATCGTTCATTTAAGTTTTAAAATATCTCCAGAACTAAGGAAAAATTTCGATTTCCAATTCCACGAACGAATGTTTGCCTAGTCTAGACAATTTCCCACTTGAGTGACAATTTAGAAAAGATTCATCAGGTAATATATACCTTGGTCATTATTTCTTCTAAATTAAATCTTTTTTCAGGACTTCGTGTTATTTAAGGTTGGTTCAATTGATTCGCGTGAGGCTTGGAATTTATAATTTAATTTTAATGATGAAGTAGTTTTTTTATTCAATATTAAAAAAAGTCCGTGCTTATAGGAGAAATATTATATTAAAATTTTGCTAGTCTATCAAGATTTTTTTTTTCTAAGCTGTTATAAATACCGTATTGGTTGTTTATAGAAATATATCAATTCAAAAAACTTTTGATTTAAGATAGATAAAAAAACACAATATTTTGTAAAGAAAATTGAAACGCAATTAATTTTTGAATATTTTACTGTCTATTTCATTGTCGACTGAGTTTGAATTAATTAAAAATAAATCTCAAACGTAATAAAATTGTAAAAAAAAAAATTTTAAATAAAAAAGGTTAAAATGTAATAATGCTAATGATTTATTTTGATTATAATATCGAACAACTGTAGTAATTTCTGATGTAAAATATAATATAAACATATGTTATACTGCGTCTGGCAATTGGCAATAATATGGTTATTATTAAAGTAAGGATTCATTAGTATTTGAAATAGATCTCCTTTTAGAATTATATTTTACGTTTCATGGAAAATGAGAAAATAATATTCAATGTTAATCTTAGAGCAACGGAATTTAACATGCTACTGTTTTGCAGTACGCGTACGATATATAATACATCGGTGTTTGAATTATACTGCGTAATATTCAAAATCATTTTGTATCTAATAGCTGTCTATTAGAAAACCTTTTTAAAAATACTAACTTCACGATAAAAATTTTAATATGACGTGTAATATACAATGAAATATGTTAAAAAAACAAATTTTATCATTCGTAATATGAACTTTCATTATTGTTTACAAGTAAAAAATGATTAAAATTCTTGTATTCTAACATAAATATACGAACAAAAATAGAATACAGTAACTACTGTAGAGTACGAAAGGTTTCCAGATTCAGTTTCAGATTTCAGAAAAGCTGTAGTCACATGTTACGACGGTGATGAGATTTAGTCCTAATGCATATACATATAAACTGAAATATACTCCATATGATCGAATAAAAATGAGTGTGCAAAACATTCCACAAAAAACAAATCGACACACGTGTGAAGATAGAGCTCGTTTTGAAACGTTCAATTGGTTCGGTGTAGCTATTTGATTGAATTATTAACAACTTGACAGAAAGTCTATAACTATTTTTTTTATTTTTGAAGTGGTTATTTTAGCATGGCTTTGAAATTGCATGATAAAATGTAATGGAATCTAAATTCGTGCATTTATGTTTAATTCATATTTATTCATAGATTTTTTTACATGTCTGCATGGAATGTCAAACATAAAACGTATCCCCTGTGTAAAAAGAGTATATAAATAAGTCATTTATCTGAAAATGAAAAAAAAAACTCGGTAGCATATTATAGGTTGTCGAACCACGTATTAAATATTCCAAATAAAGAGATATGAAAGCTCCACGATAGAAATTGCGTTCTGTTTTTGTAATCAATTCGTTGAGTTAAGTTATTAAAACGTATTTTTGCACCGGATGTTCCCAAAAAACACTTCCTAATCATATCGTAATCAGCAATTTGCAGGCTCTACCCACGTAAATGCAAAGTAAATGTTGGAACAATATGACTTTCTATCGGAGGATTAAAACATAATGTGTGCAACGTTGAAAGTGTCATATTCATTCTTGCTATTGGTGAGTGATGACAATATTTTTAAGTATAATATTTATGAACTTTTAGAATTATAAGCCGAGCTTTAAATTAAGTGAATAGAAATTTAGAAAAATTGGAATGGCGTTATATATAATGTAAAAATAAAAAAAAACTCACACACACGCATTTCGTTTAGGTCTTCTTTTATATTTTATAATATAATAAAATAATCAGGACCATAACAAACAAATAATAATCGAGCATTAGTTAATTATGGGGTTATCGCTATGAACAAAAGTGTATTTCGCACGAAGATGTCTTTTCTTTCAATTGATGTAAATGAGACTTAGAGGTGACCTGATGAGCACTGGTACTGATATGTCATAGATCTTAACGCTCCATCAATTTGATATCCCAAGAAAGTTTGAAAATAGACGAACGGACAGGGTCATGAAACTATTTTTCTAACGATTTATTTAAGCTCAAAAGATTTTAAGATACCAAAACACGGTGGAAAATACAATTCCAGTACAAGTATTCAATTATTCAGTTTGATTATTGAATCTCATGAGAGTGGAATCGCTCAATTGCAGTAAACTAAACCGTGCATATTTCCAATATCCTTGAACAGGTATGCTGAAAATACGAAACACTTGTTTCCTATACAAACATCCCGACCATAATAGCCCGCCCCAGGGGTATAATATTTTCATAGGGCCTGCTGTTACGTTATTGAATAATCCACAGCGGCAATGCGGAGCTCGAAAATATTGTGCTTTTTTGGTTCACGCTGTCTCCCGCGCAAAGATACGGCTCTAGATAAAGGAAAATTATTTCATCATAAATGAACAATTTTTGTGCAAAATTTTTAATTAAACGTAACATAATTTTACCCCGTCATGTTTTTGCGGACATTTTTTTACGTCATGCGAGGTGTACGATTTGAATCTTTTCCGAGTTTATTTATATCTATTTTAAGGTGAATTAATTTTGTGTGAGATTTCACTCAAAATTTTAAATTAAAATTCGTTCTACCATATCCAAACGAGGCCGAAAATTGAATAGTGCTTTTTTTTTAAAAGAAAATAACAATTGAAAAATTCATTTTTATGAAAACTGGAAAAAATAATGTAATAATGTAATAATGTGTATATATTTTTAATGATGTTAACAAAACAATGTTTGTTACAATTTTTAGCATTCCTTATTGATTTTATCACCATTTAAGACTAGATCTAAGCTTTGAAAATAATCCAAAATAATCAAAGATTTATAACTAAAAAAAAAAAAAATATTTTCTTATTATATTCTTGAAAAAAAAAACTTTGATTAACGAAATATAGGAGTATAAAAGGATGTATATAAATAAAGAAGAATTGTGGTACAATTAAAAAAAAATTATAAAAAATGTAACTCTATATAAATAGAGATTTCGCGGTAGACTACCAAATTTTCAAAAATCCAGGAAACTCATCGTTGAATTCACTACTACCAATTTTAAATAAAGATTTTTTTATGAAGCATACTTTTTATAGAGCAGCGCTAACAGTTATAAGTACATACTTGATAAAACGGTAGACGTAGAAAATTCATTTCAGATTCAATAGGATGTGGATTGATTGTTAACTGTTTTTATCTGTTTTTTTTTTGACAATGTTTGTTTAATCTCGTTAAGTAAATTATTTTTTTAGAATTAATTATAATTAAATATAAAATAAATCGTTAAAAACGCCAATATGATACCTTATAGATTCTTTAATAAACATCTATTTTGTATATTTGATATGAATAGAATAGTGTATTGTTTTATTTTAGACTTAATGGCGAACTCTTCAATATCATCATCATCAGCCGGGGTCGATCCACTGCTGGATGAAGGCCTCCCCCTGTTTTTTTTTCTTCAGGGGGGGGGTTTGGACATAGCAACACCACGCTGCCCAGGCGGGTTGGTGTTCGGTTTTCTGTCTGGGTTTTCCTTCCCATAGCCAAGAGAACACGGCGCTCGGTGTTCCCGAGCGGTCACCTATCCAAGCACTATCCGAGCCCAATGTTGCTTAACTGCGGTGATCGCACGAGAGCCGGTGTTTACAACGTGGTATGGTCGTTGGCTCTTCAATATATATCTTACTAATTAATAACACGGCCTCTGTTGGTGGAAATCAAAAAGATTCTTTACAATTCGCAAAATATCCGGTAATTAAAATAACTACCCTGATACTAAAATTTAACTATTTATAACAGACATTGCCAAGACTGTTTTAAATTAACTACATTCAAACGAAAATCGTACATATATTAAAATAAATCTTAATGTACTGTTTAATGTTGTAGAATGCCAAATAAAGGTATCATCCCGTGAAATAACATGACAATTTTTTGAGCTGGAAAAGTAGGAACATTTTTGTAGGGATTGGTATTTTATGTTTATTATTAAAATATCGATTATTTGTTGTGATTTTTTACAACACATGCATGCTACATGAATGTATTTAATGCGACGATTGAAGTTCAACTAATATATTGTATAATAATGCTAGAAAATATGAATATATATATATATACATGCCTCTTCTAATTCTTCAACAAGGGAATTGGTGTGATTATAAAATGGCAATAAAATTATTGATTCAAATTACTGTGTGGGTGATTAATCTGACTTTATTTCAGAAAAGTCATCATTTGACAATGTCTTTGATTAGTAAGACCGGCCCTCAAAATTGTAGAATAATTAGAATATTGTTTAGTGCAAAATAATAAATTAATTGTTTATGAATAAAAACGGGATTTTATTTGAGAAAAAATTATATGAATTACTTTATCAACGGAAATATGATGAGTATGTTCATGATATTATAAGATAATGTGGAATTATAAAAAAAATGTATTTTCTTTTATACGACGTCTCTTTCGCAAAAATAGCCATTTTACACAATTCGAACGAATTTTTATTTTTTATTATTTTTATTTGAAAATATCTATATATTTATGTAAATATATCGTAAACTAGAACATAAATAGCAAGTCATTTTCACGAAGTTGTGTGTTTTTATCGCTACACGTTATTGTGAAAGTTTACAAAAAATCACAAAGAATTGTGTTAAAAAAATGTTTATAAAGGTAAAAGTTCTTTTGTAACGAAAGCAATGATTGTTCTTTGTCTTTGCAATTAATCTTTCTTTTCCATGTTATGGATAAAAAAACAAGACTAACAATTAAATATAGCCAATTATATTACTTCGTCGAGCTCATTTTTTTATCAGGTAAAAGTGAAAAATTTGAATTCTTTATATATTTTTTCTGAACTTATTAAACGATACAATATTGTATTTTTTGAAACAAAGGAATGAATTTCAGTTTCTCTTATTGCAAAGAATCAAACCCTTTTTCAGTATGTTTATAGCTGTTAAAAAAATATTTTGAAGCGTTAGCTGAAGAAAGGTGTTGACGAAATATGATTTGTTACAATCCATATTATAAATACGTAAAATTGTTTCGAATACAGACTAGCTTTTATAGCAAAACCGAAAAGCTATATAAGTCTATAAGCTACTAGATATGCTTTTTTGTGACAGAAAAATATTCGTTTATTATGGTTTTTAATAAATCATACTTTTGATAATACGTGTATACTTTCATCAACTGCTCAATTTTTAAGGTTATTAAGTGCTGTCAAAAACTTTACAATAATAAACCGTCATACAATTGTTTATTTATACTTTTGATACGTTTCGCCACCATTAGTTTGACAATATGCAATGTCGGGTTCATTTATATAAACACTGATATCAAAGACAATATAAACAGAAATTAATGTATTTTGACTTATTAACAAGGGAATTGTAAGGAAAATAAATTTACAAAAAGCAGATATTTAACGACTGTAATAGCCTTATACAAACACAATTATTATTAATTGCGTAAAATTAATTTTTGAATCAGTATGAATTACCATCACTCACTTAATTAAATCCTTATGTGTTTTGCTTCTTCCATTTGGCTTTCGTATTTTTTTATTTTTGGAAAAATGCTAATGCTTAATGATATTGTAGAAGAATTTATGATAATGTAGTATTAATTTTGATGTATGTAACTACTATTTTCAAATAACCGTTATTTTTCATTTTTCTACTCAATTAACAACGGCTTGGGTAGAACAGTATTGTAAAAATCTGATAATAAATAATTATGATTGATAATTGCCGAAATAAGTGGTCACCCTAATCAACAACAGATGGCGAATCCCCAGACACAATGGCTTAATAACCACGAATTAGTTCGGGGCCTGGCAAAGCGTATTGTGAAGTAATGTCCGGACGGATGGGGGTTGATAATACATGTCTGTAGCGACTGGTGGGTGCAGATAGTGTCCGTAACAAAAATAACGACGCTAAACCGTCGTGCGTCACTCACACGTAGAGGATATCCGTTGCATCCAAATGAAAATTTGGCCTCCTCGTAAAAAGTATTTCAATGTTTTTGTACGAGATAAGAGAAGGCACGGTTATCATCATGCCATGATATTTTTAGTAATAAAAACACATTTTTTAGTCACACGGTGAAAAAATGGCAATGTATTTTAGTTCTACAAAATTATTTTTAACAAATATAGTTGATAGCTATTTCGGCTCACGCCATCGTAGTTCTGACGATGGCGTGAGCCGAAATAGCTATCAACTATATTTGTTAAAAATAATTTTGTAGAACTAAAATACATTGCTATTTTTTCACCGTGTTATAATGGAGTTCTACCAAGTGAATGCCAATTCAATCAATACATTTTTTAGTACTTATTTCCACAATATATTTTTTGATCACGACCGGTTTCGCTCATTGCGAGCGTTATCAACAAAATTTACAAACATATCTGTTAAAACAAAATATTTGAGTTAATTGTAGCAGATAAGAAACCATTTACAGGAAATCATACAATATTTATACTAATAATGTAAATTAGTTTAAAAATGAAATGTTCAAACATAAAATATTTTATGATAATAGTAATAAAAAAATTGTTTTTATTATTTAAAATATCATTCATTTCCAGTAACAAGTGACAGTAAACACATTAAAAGTGATTATGCCATGTGTTAATTTTAAAAAAAAATATTTAAACATACCATATGCTTTATAAGTAGTACAGAAAGTATTACTTATGTTTGATAAGAAGTAAAATACATATTTTTAAATAATTTAAAATACTATGAAAGAGCATTATATTTGAATAAAGAAACTCGAATTAGAATTGTTGAAACTTTGATTCGAAATGTTTAACCATGTGGAATCGTAAAATGTTTGAACAATTCAAATTTGTTATTGAAATTCCATCACGCCCCTGTAGTTGATATCAAAAATAAATGTATTTAAATAAATAATGAATTTTATAATATAACTTCCCTTTCATAATGGACCTGATTTTTAACATATCAGATTGTGACTCCTTGGCTGAAAGCTATCCTCATTATGAATTAAAGAAAATGGTATTCACCCTTAGAATTAGTAAGTCTATATAAAATTCCATAAATAAGAGTTCGCGATTTCAATACGAATTGGTGTGAAACAAATAAGAAATGTTAAGAAACATGACAATTTCTATAATATCTGTAAAATATTCAAATGAAGAATGCCTTTTATAAAAAAGTAAATCATTTATTACGAAGAAATGAAAAATATAGTAATTAAATTACTTAGATGAAATTAGTCTACGAATTCAAGTTTTGAATCAAAACTCGTATTTCCCAGTGGCGCACTGTGGCGTTGTGGGCGTAGCAACACATCCTGTGGGATGTTGTAAATATGTAATCGACTTCCTGCCTAATTATTCCGCCCGTAAGTCACCCCTGCGTGCCACTGGTCTGCACCTGTAGACACAAATGAAACAATAGTATAATGAATATATTATTACACCATTTCGTAATTAAAAATGTATGCCGAACATGGATGTAATGAATCGTTGTTTCATTGAAACAAATATTTTAGTACCGCGTAAGAAAAAAATATTTTATAAAGCATTTTTAAAGCTAGTATGAATTTATTAAAAAAAATCATTATATAACTTTGGCTTTGCAAGCTTCTTATATAAGTTTACCGTGCTCTAATTGTTTTCCAGAATTATTCTAGAAAAATCACACACGGTATGGAAAAGGAAATATGATGAAGATGATGGAAGAGCTTTATGAAGTTTAACTCTATCGCACCTTTAAATTTAAAATGTATATATGATAAATCATTAAGAGAAAAACACTTAACAAGTTTTATTTAATGAGTGAAAAGAACATTATTGAATCAAAGCTTAATACAAATTTAATTTGAAAAAAAAAATCAAAATTATTTTTATGTTTTCGTACTAAATGTGTTGTTTTTTGAATCTGTAGAATTCATCAGGAGATTAGCTTAAATTGAAAACTTGAAATCAAATTATTCACAAAAATAGAATGAAACACTGAATTATATTGATTTTAAGTGTAATAAAATGATCATTAAATGAAAAACATACTAATTGAAAATTTTAACACAAGTAAAAAATGATATAATAAGGTAATTATTAAGTATAGGAAAATTCCACTATTTTATTTATTGTTTTTACGTAATAATAAGCTTTTTCAAAATGTTTTATGATAAAGCTATCGAAATTTGAATACAATCAAGTCAGTGTTGCTATTTCAAGACGAGATGCCTATTTTAAAAATGAGAGAATATTCCATAAAACGGTCACTTTCTATAGTAATTGATAGCGTTAGCAAAAGTAAATCAACTAGATATAATAGACTAAATATGAAATGTAATTATAATTGATAATTTATGAGGTCAAATGACTGATCTCGTGAAAATTTTCAAATTGCTTTCGATTTAAAAAAAAACGTAATTTAATTTTTAAGAAAATAGTTTGAAAAAATCGACATTCAATTTGACTATTGGCTCTTTTATTAAAGTGATAACTCAGGAAAATATACGTATTTAAAGAAAATATCATCCTAATGTTTCTACCTTTTTTCTCTAGGCAGCTCATTTGAGTCGTAGAAATAGTTGAATTGCCGAGCAGATGCTTTCATTTTCCATTCGATTCTTTTAAAGTATTATATTTTTTTCGGTAAAATCTTTGTCACTTATTCCATCTTACTTATTTAAAACCACTCTCTAGATGAAATGTTGATGAGATTACCACACTATTGTAACGCTCATTTTTAGTGAAAGTTTATATCGGTTAAAGGAATAACGAAACACTTAGTTCAAATCGAATTGAACGTTAAGTGATATTTAGTTTTAATATTTTAAATAGTTTTGTAGTATTACTGGTTAATATCTGATGAATTGATGAATTCATCAATTTATTTATTTAAAGCTATTTGTTAAAGTTTACATTGAATGGTTGATAACATCATAATAGTCCAAAGCCTGTCATAAATCGATTGACAAATTAATGTATAAAAATTTAAATTTTTAATATCGAGTTTATGAATGCTATTAGATTTGGAAAATAATAAAATTTTCCACAACTAGGACAAGTGACAAGTATATGTTAAAATTTTTATGTGAATCTGTTGTGTGTATAATAATACTTTTAGAATTTATTTGGTTGTTTAATAAAATCAAAAATGAGCTATTTTCAATCAGGAAAAGTGAATATAGAAATATTGACTTTCTGTAAATTTATTTGAATAAAAATGAGCAAATATTATCCAGCTTAAATGAATAAAGATCGACGCTGGATACCAATTCCAAGTATTACCCATGTCTCATTTTCAAATTGAAATTCGGGTAGAGGAAGAGAAGCGAAGAATAGAAGAAAATGTAAATAAATATGACCGGGCGAAGAAAGTAACCTTGTATATACATTTGAATTTATCCTGCCCTCTTCGTGTTTACCGTTTCCTCCCAGAGGACTTTCCCTCACACTAGAAACCCTCATTCCTACAACCTAAAACAATCTCTCGAAATAGCCTTTTGTTCTTTTAAGCGAGGTATATACATACATCGTGGGTTTACAATTAATTCAAGCATGATTAGGCACGAGTTGGTATGGTATATGTGTCAAGGCTGTGTTAGATATTGTTAATCAAGCTGAATGTTTTAATTGCCGAAAAATATCGACCAAAAATAAAGAAAACCTTACACCATACTAACTTAAATCGTTATACTTTTAAGTCAAGGCTGGTATACATTGATAATGGGTTGAAACTCATATCTGTTTGATAGATTTTAGTGGTTTCTTATCAAGTCTCGTACATTTGAAGCTATAAGATTCGTTTAAATGTTTAAAAATGTGTTAATCTGTGTTCCTCGAAGTATTCTTATTTTCGGAAACAGTACCGACCAAGAAAAAGCATAAAGCTTTGATCATTAATATATGAGCACAGTCATTAATTATACGCGAAAATTATATGACTGCATATAATCAGTGCAGAGCGTGTCGAACTGTTATCACATTTTTTCTCTCATATGTTCTCGTATAACTAGACATTTGTTACGAGATTTTTTGTATTTTTTCCCATAAGTTAATGCCGAAAGCTTTTGTTTTTACAATTTAGGTATGACTGAATTAGTAAACTTTCTGCAGCACAGGAATCAATTTCGGTTGAGGAAGAACGGTATCAGCTTAACATTGTTAGCGAAAGTAAATTTCCTCAAAATTATAGTATTTAAGTGGGGCATTTATTTTACTGTAGATTCACAGTAAATTTTCAAAATAAAATAAAATTGAAAACTTGGTACTATTTTATATCATAAAAAGCTTAAAAATAGAATTAAAAAATCTGTGTATTATGAGCCAGCAGTGAAAAGAAAAATATATTTTTAATTAATTCTGCCAATGCTTAAAAATCAAAATTGTGATTGGATCAATATTTTCTCATAAAAATTATTCAAGCAGAAGTTTTAAATAATTGTCACTCTGAACCGAGCTTTGCAAATTGTCCATATTATACTGTGATAAAATTTGCTACGCAATTTTGCGTTGTACGTTACTGGTCACAAAGTCGAAGATTTAACGACACAGAGCTAAAATTTATGTCGCGTTTCTCGTAGGCTGTGGGTATAAGTGAAGATTGCGAAATAAATTCGTCGGTTTTTTTATTATTTTTGTCGACCAGTTATCGGTTTGGTGAGTGCGGTTTAAAGTTTACAGCGCCGTGACTGGGTCACGTAATTTCTTTGATAAGTGCGGTTTTGGGTGGGAACTTTGTGACCACCTGATTAACTCAGTTATTTTTTACACTGAGAACCGTCGTTTTTATAGAGATTGATGTATCACTTAGATGATGAAAAACAATGTCGACTTGTAAGGAATTTAAAGCGTATTTTTAAAACTTGTAGGTAGGCAGTGAAGGTTATTCGATATCAAATTTCGAAGGTTATATCACATTTCAATTGCTAGTTATAATAAAACAGGATTTAAAAAATAGGAAATGAAAAGATTATCATCGACTGAAAAACCATTCAGAATACATTAGTATTTTATTTCTAAAAAGTAACTAGTCTCATCAAAATGAAGCTACCTGGTTTGCAGGTGGAGCTGTTGATATGTAATTTTAGGTCATAAATCATACTAAAATTGAGTAATAAAGATATTAAAACACTTTTATGAGCAATCAAAAAATATCACACGCCTTGAATACCTGAATTAATTATTAATCACAGTGATTTTTTAAATGTAATTTTACATGATTTCGTCATCTACAATAGAGTTCATTTGATAATTATGGTCTTGGAATCAGGAAATTAATTTTAACATATTTTAGAAGTCTTTCTTTATTGTTTTGATAACAAAATAAATAAGATAAAAAATGCTTTTAGTAATATTCAAATACGGACGATACGTAATAATGGCAACGGAAACATTCCACTATAAAGACTATTCGGACGACGCGACCTTTAAACGTGACCACGTCACAAAAAAAATAATTATGATTAATCTTTTATTAAACGATTTTTGATATCATACGGTGAACGTGACGATGAATCAACGATAACAACACATAAACGACCCTTTTTTTAATCATTTAAATAACAGATATTTTTCAAGTGCAGATAAAAAAATTATTAAAAAATTCTACTTACAATTAATAGGTGTATATATATATATATAACAATTTTTGCATGAAAAAATAATGAAATCTTACTTTTTTGTTACAGGTATGTTGGATGAAAGCTATTATGAAGCCGGTCAATTGGGTATGTTTTCTTTTGTTTGTCGTTATAAATATAAAAAAATAATTAAAGTCAAGCATACGACGTGAACTAATAAATGAAAATTTTATATAGTGCACAGTCAATGTAGGTAAACAGATTTTTAACAAAAATTGAATTATCTATTAATTAATATATCATATAACAAATTCATTAAATCAATTAATTTTCATATAACGAAACAAGTAAATTCAATTCATTAATTTGACAACTTCTGCCATTTGGAGGTTTGATACAGCTGGTGTTCCATAATTGTATCATCAAAAAAATGACAAAGGCTTAAATTAATCAACATTGTCATTTTTTTGAAAAATAAAATTCATTTAAAGTAAAAATAGTCTTATTTAAATTTCTTTGAATATCAGTATTTTAGGAATTAGTATTTTTTAAATTAATCGAAAAACGGGCAAATTAAAGTAAAAGTGTTTTTAGACAGCCAGTCATATAAAAAGTATTACTAAAAGTGTTATATTTCGAATAAAAAACAAAATAATGACTTAATCACGGTGACTTGTACATGCTGCGCTACGCCATCCGTAGAGCATGGACGTAGCCGGATACGCTGCGTTGTTCAAGTGACGCGTACTTATTATTCAAATACTGACTTCCGGTATCAGGGGAACCAATCGGCGTAACAATTCATAACTTTTCTACGAACACAATGTCCATGACCATTCAAATAAAGAACACGGGATAAGGCACTTTATTTATGCAAAGCGACATTATAGATTACATTTGCAGTAAGCTCAAAACGAAGCACGTATAGTTTAGCAATCAATGCGTTTAAAGTTTTTAGAGATACGCTAAAACATATAGTCTAAATATTACCCTTTAAATAAACAATCACTAAGGATAACAGCTATAAATCGTTATAAATCTTATTATTAGCAAGATACCGTAATGAATAATTGTGTTGACTGCACTATTAATTGATATTTTAAAAATTGTTATAAATAAAAAAAAACACAAAAGAAATTTTGTGTTCGCCAAAAGACCATGATTATTTCCTTTATGAAGTGTCATAATTAACTTGATATTTTGACAAAGTTTTTACAAATTTAATTGTCAAGGTAAAACCAATCATAACAAAAATCAAAGCGAATGATTTACGTTAAATATTTTCTTCGTTGTCCATCTCAATAATTTACTTAATAAGGCAATGCAAAAAACTTATGAAGTATATTCTGCTTTGACCATGATATTGCAGTATTATTGATTCATTTATATCCATGCAAAAAGTTAAGTCGCGTTAGTTAAACATTTTTTATGCGTTAAGTGTAAGTTTCATTTTTAATGAAATAAATAATAATATTCCACGTCGATTAAAATATCACCATGAAAATATTTCCGTGCAAGAGGCTTGAGGCACGCGCGTTGAAAACCTATCATTGATTTTTAAATGTATGAAGTATGTATATAAAAGTGCTTCCATGTTGTAAGTTGCTCACGTGAGCAAACATGCCTCGAATTGATTTAATAACGCTGCCATGTTTTGTTTGCATTGTGGAATATTAAAAATGTAAGTGGAAGCATGGGAATTTTTACTGAATTAGAAAGAGAGTTGTTGATATGTTACAATACTATGGGTGAGTATAGGTTTATAGAACACATGTCGTAAACAAACATTGAAACATCATAATACAAATCCAATTTCATAAATATTAATGAAAGCCTATGGTATTTTTCATTACAAAATGGAAATTTTTCGTCGTTGGCAAAAGTAAATGAAACAAAATGTAAATGAAATAAACTGGTTGTTTAAACTTTGAACAAATTGATTTTTTTAAAGAAAACTTGTGATTCGGGGATAATCTCGCGACCCGGCGAAATAATGCCGAAATCTTCGATTGAAAAAGTGTTGAATTTTAAATTGCTTTCATATAACAAACATTACACAAAGATTTCAGCCTGAAAGGCAATAAATTAAAATAGGATTTTTTCGTTACATGTGGTTTGTAAAATCAGAGGCATCCAAAATTCGTACGAATTTTCTTATAAAAAAGTAATGATGTTTGATTTCCTCTATTTGATTTCAGCGCGGTGTGTTGAAATACCGTCTGTTTCCTTCGCAATGGGTTTCGGGCGGATACTGCTTTACTCAAAACGAAAAACAATATTTTCCCTGCTAAGCCTTCTTGTGAATGGCTACTGAAAGCTCTTCTTGCCTACGTATTATTTGTTTATTTTGCTAACAAAAAAGCTTCGAGAGTGAAGCGACATGCGGGCCTTTAAAAAGAACTTTACTTTATGTTTCATCTTGTCACACATTTTATATACAAGTAAAGAAACATTGGTATACCGACCTTCTTATGTTAAATAGTTATAAGGGCTTGCGAAAACTGAATTCTGAATCACTTTTGTGTGTATTACTTATGTGTGTTGTGAAATATATTTGTAATGAAGCATTGTCATCAGTTCAAATATATAGTATTTAACTTATGACAAATAGCTTTATTGAAGATTATCATTATTAATTATTATTATTTTTCAGACAAATCCTTCAAACACCAGGTTGTAATAATATATTTATATGAGTTATTCTCTCTTCATATCGAAAATAAGAGCTGTGTGACCATTATTTTGGTAAATTTACAAATTTTACGTAAACAAAAAATCGTGTCCAAAAACAAATGATTATTGAAAAAAATATGTAAAAGTATACAAAATTCATAATTGTATCGAATTGGATAAAAACATGGTTGTCTGTGTATATAAAATTTGGAATAATAATTCAAAAAACCTTACCTCAAATAATTTAGGATAAAATAATGTTTGAACTGTGAATTGAAAACGCTTTAAAAGTAATTAGTACATGTTTGTGTTTATCTTACGATACATTATTTTTTATAGCATGTATATTTTTGAGAATTCAAAAAGTTTTATTTTTCCTATTGCTTAAAAATATATTTAAAAAGTTTTACAGAACATAAAATGTATTTTCATATTTTGTAGGAATTAATGCTTTAACTATAATATTATATTATAAAGTCATTTTCTGAATTAACGTGTTTAAAGCCTTAAAACATCCGCTTTTGCTGAAACAGCAGAGACAACCCACAGGCTGAGCAGTATTGTCTTTTCATTACAAAGAAAAAGAAAAACCTGCTTTGATAACGACTTTCCTTTGACGATTGTTTATGCTATCGATAAAAACATCTTGGAGCCTACTTTGTAAACGTATTTTATAATGCTGTAATATTAAAGGCTGTAATTCGGTAAAATTAATCAAAACAAAATGTAATTAAAAGAGAATATTCGTTTATGTAGCAAAGCGAAGGAAGAATTTGATATTTTTATATGTATACAAATTTAAGAAAACGTGGAGATAGAATAAAATTGATCGCATAAAATATTGAAAAAAAAATACTGTCTTGAATTAAAATTAAAAAGATTAACAGTTCTTGGATTGCACGATCCTTTTAGTTATTTAATGAAAAATAGTCACATATCATCCAAAGTTTTAGCGGGCATGGTTGCAAAACAAACGTCTTTTAAACTTTTCAAATTTTTTTATCAGAGTAGTTAGTTATTTTTGTATGTTGGAAATTGTTATGTTTATAATAAATTCAACAACAATAAAAAAAGCAGAAATCCATGTGTGTATTCGCTTTCATTACATTCTCTCTTAAAAGAAAATGTTTTTTTTAGAATAAGTGAAAAATCTTTAACAAGAAATGATAATTTCATTGTCACAATATTGATATTGAAAATATTTACTTTGATAAATTGTTTTATACTGTAATATATAAAACTGAGAATATATTTTACAATCAATTTCAATAAAGTGAAATACAAATTTCTTTGTTCTTAGAAAATGGTGGGAGGCGAGGTGTAAAATTTGGCCTAAGTTGTGTTGTAAAGTATTCAAATGCCATCCTTAATGGGAACGAAGGGCGCAGTAGGGACACATTTGTAACACAAGGCGTTTTGGGATGGTTTTTCAGTGAGGGTGAGACGTTATTATTATATATCTACGTGAATACACCTGCAAAATGTTGATAAGCGGCATTAAACTCGAAATATAAGCGGAACCATGTTTATTTCCTTATTCATTAAAATAATATCTACCTAAATCCGGGGATATCGCGTTTTTCTCTTCTAGTTAATTTTAATTGCCAAGATATTCATCAAATATAAATTATTTTCGAAACTGTGGACGCGTGGTCAACAGTCTATGACGTACGCCAGCTTTGACAAGACTATTCCCAAACTCAAATCCCGCGAGGTAATTTCAATAGATACTTGATTATTCAAAAACTAATTGTGTATTTGTTAAAAGATATACATTTTTTACCTGTCATATGGCACAAAGATTACCGTTGTTTACTATTCTTAAAACGGGATGTAGAAAGAAATTGTTCGATGAATTTGGAGGCAACTTTGTAGAAGTTCATTATTAATAAAACTACATTAACTAAGAGTCATTTCATAGTTGTGTACTTGTAACGTTATCACCATTAAAGAAATAAATTTAATTGATTGAATTGGCAATCACTTGGTAGAACTCCATTATAACACGGTGAAAAAATAGCAATGTATTTTAGTTCTACAAAATTATTTTTACAAATATAGTTGATAGCTATTTCGGCTCACGCCATCGTCAGAACTATGCTTAAACTAAAATTCGCTTATCTATATATAACTGTGCAGAAAAGGCACACAACACATCCTCTGTCCTGTTCCAACGGCCCAGCTTGTTACTTTAACACTGAAAATTTGAAAACTTTTAACAAATATTATAATGTAGAAATACTCAATAAATAAGCAATTCTGGAATTATAATGAATAGTTAAAGGTATTAGAAATTATAAAAACCATTTACTCTACTTTAATATTATTAAATAACACTTGAAATAAATCAATTGGCTCACCACAATTAAATTAATTTTTCTCAAGAGTTTCACCTCTTAAGACAATATATTGATTTGTTATTAGTAATACGACGATCATTGGTATATTTTTTTTGTGTCAAGCCTCTTCCGTTTCCAATAAAAAGAAAATACGACCATTTTGGGTAGAAAGTTTTCAGTCTCGATTTTCCATTAAGAGTTTCCATATATTATGAAAACAGAAAATACTTCTCACTTAAAGTGGATTTTGTTGAACATAAATAATATATTCGTTATAACATATAAATTTGGTAAAAACTGGTATAATTACCATCGCAAAGTCAAAAACGATTTGGAATTTATTGAATATTTTTTGATCAATGCCTATGATGTTCAAGGTTATTAAAAAAATAATCGAATATAGATGGCTCTTAAACAATGCTAGTTAAACAATGACATTTTTCGTTGAAAAACTTTTTTTGAAGGTGAGTTTTATACGTTGATATGACATGTATATTGTTTATTATTCGATAGAACGAGTGTTATTTTAAATGGTTCTAAAAATATTTGGTAATCTAAAAATGATCATCACGTTGCAGTAGACGCGATTTCTTCCACCACGAATTGCTGCATAAGTAAATTTATGGATGAAAATAAATTGAAGGATTCCGGAAACCCTGATAAAGCTTCGAAGTTTATTTCTCTAAAGATAAAGTAATGATTACAATTTGTACAGAAGTCTGCGATTCAAGCTATCAGTATAAGTGTTGTATTTTTAATCCTAATCCCTCAGATTTACACACTTTGTTCGGAGCACATAATTAATTCTGCTTAAGTATAAGGCCGGGCGAGAAAAAATCCTGAAATACGTTTCTGCTGATCCGTAAAATCCAAGAAAATACTTGGGGCTGTCGCGGTAAACATCGCAATTATACGAACACACTCGCACGTCCGTTCCGGTCGGAAATCCTACGTCTGTTCAGAATCAAGATTGCGAACAACCGAGTGAAAAAATAAATTATTTCGGATTTCGTTTGCAATCACTTCTTGCGAATAAACATGTTGAACAGTTTTTATGCCTACACATCATAACGAGAAATTCAATGGAATAAAGTATTCATATAAGAAGTGTGCCGGTTAATAATGTGGACTTTTTCAATAGACGAGAATACATTTATTGATATATTTGCGATTTGGTACGTTTTATGCTTCAATATTTTTCTATGGAGAGTCTTAAATTTTGAAATATATAAAAATTGTTCGAAAAGTTTTGATTGATTATTTTATTTTGAATTCAAATTGATGTTGAAAACTATTATATACTTTGGGAATCTTATGGTTAACAAATTCAATCTAAAGTTACTTGTGAAAACTGGTTCTAGCTTTTACAAATGAAGAACGTGCAGACTTACCGAAAAGCTTGAAAACTAACATACTTCCAAGATTTGTTGTATTATATAAGTAAGATTTAAAATCACAAAATATTTTAGATTTATAAAAAACAATAAACAAGATGAAAAACGGAGAATAAATGAGACCCAGAAGTGTGAAATCGCTACAGCAATTTAGTTTTATTTGGTTTGCATCCCTGAATGAACACTTGCCAGCATTATTTTTCAATAAGTTTGTGCATGGTAATTTCATGTTTTCCTATCCACTTAAAATGATATGCAGAACAAACGAAAATATTTTAATTAAGACCGCGCGTCTTGAATTGCCCCGTCTAAATAATACATGCCTATATAATCTAATTGCATTCATCTAGAAACCGCTCAATACTTTGTATCGAAATATTACATTAGTATTCTTCAAAATTGATATTCAATGGTTACAATTACAAATTATTAAACAATTAATTATACAATTAGATGGTACTTGAATAAGTATACGTATTTTGTTTAATTGAAATGTTTAAAATAAAAGAGTGAAGAGTTATTTATAAAAGCTATGTGAAAAATCACATCACAAAAAATATTCTTTCATAAGAATTTAAGATTCATATTTGATCTGTAGAGACAAAGTTTATACCAGAGCTTTACTGTATAAAATATCTTATAAAACATATCATTTTGTATCGGCCTCGTTACATTAATGATTACAATTATTCACACATTTAAATAAAATTTATCAGTCATTCAACACCGTCGATTTTCTATTCAAGTCTGCTGCGATAGTGATTCATAATAAAATGTATTGATTGAATTGGCATTAACTTGGTAGAACTCCATTATAACACGGTGAAAAAATAGCAATGTATTTTAGTTCTACAATTTTTTTTTTCATAGTTCTGACGATGGAGTGAGCCGAAATAGCTATCAACTATATTTGTTGAAAAAAATTATGTAGAACTAAAATACATTGCTATTTTTTCACCGTGTTATAATAAAATGCTTTAAAACGTCATTCTGCCTCAATAAAATGATGAATTCTGCACGGAATAATGAGGCTGTTAAGTATTATGGCAATTCAAATGTTTTCACACAAACATATAGTATAATATATATACTGAAATATCAACTTTTTTTTTCAATTTGCGATCTAAACTTCAATGCTTACGTTGGTTTTAGAGATTCTCAATATATTATTACAATGCAATTGGGATTTATTTAATATGAAGATTTTAATTATAATATTTTATTAGATCTATTTATAGTGAAACAAATTTGAAAGTGTACAAAGAGATTACAGTTGTTACAAATTCGAAAATTAACGATGCGGTTTTACGAATACTGTCTGCGTTAATAATTTTTAAATATAAACGATACTAAAATAAAAAAATTCTTATCCATAATATAAAAATGTTCTGGAGATAAAATATGATTTCTTTTTCTGATCGTTACTTAAAGAAATTTTATTTTCAGGCTTGATAATATAAAGTGAACGTTGGTTTTCTTATGGTAAATATTGTTATCGTTTCTTTATTTTGCGTGGCCCGAATGAAGCAACGTGTTGGTCAGGTCTAGCAAATAAATCTGCCACGTCTCAGAACGGCCCTTCGCAAGGCGTAGAGGGCGAATTGATGGGTTCTTTATCGTTGGGAACCTTTAGTACAACCGCTGCGAACTTTATGAGCGCCAGTGAGGAATCAACAGAGAGAGAGAATGCGAGAGTGAATGAACGGATAAACGCTGCACGGTTGAGATGCCTAACACGCTTTAGATCGGGACTCATGCGCAAAAAATAATTTTGATTATTTCTCTGTTTATGGTTTGACAACAGTTACGCTGACCAATAAAAATTTTAAAATTTTGCTTTAATGCTATATATAAAATTTTTTGTGTGAGCTTTTTATAAGTTAATATCATGAAATAATTTTACCGAAGAAACAATTTATTGTTAATGAAAGATTGAATGAAACTAATTTAGTTTAAAAAATATACATATATATTTTTTTTAATATATGATATTTATTTTTGGGAGAAACGTTTTAGAAGAAATTTGATAGCTATTTTGGCACAAAATCAAAAAAAACTCATAACTGTCATTTCTTGATGAATTTTCATGATATTTTAAATAATAAAAACTGATTTTTTGTACTTATTTCAACAAAACAAAATATGTTTTCCGGACTGGTTTTGCACATCGTAAGCATTATCAACTGATTGTAAAATATATTGTGGAAATAAGTACTAAAAATGTGTTTTTATTATTTAAGAAAAAGGCTCATAATTGTCCATGTGTTGATGAAATTTAGCATAAGATCCTATTATTTAGGATTGCTCAATCGTATTTATTGAAATGAATGTACTTTTTATGCTCAGTATGAATTATCACAGTTGTGGTCGTATCGAATAATCAGATCTAGTTTTGTCTCAAGAAAACTTTTACAAAGATGACTTTCAATGAACAGCTTAGCTTCCCTCTCCGAATGTAAAAAAAACATGAATGCTGGATTTAAATCGGACATTATGTTGTGTTCTACGTAAATAATTATTCACGAATTATATAACTTTTTAATGAGAAAACGATCATATACGTATGTTGAATAAATTTACTTTAAATAAATTTTATATCCGTCAAATATAGAGAGAATTACATAAATCATAGTTTTTCTCAATTTTTCTTCTGTCTAATTTATTTTTTAAATATTTTGAAGATTTCAACCAAGTTTTTTGGTAATAGTTAATCGGTTTATTAAAGCGGTTTCTAGGTGTACGCTGGGGTAAATAATTTATCAAGCGAGTTTCAATTTTTTTTTTAAAAATAAGTTTCTGACTAACTTATACTTCTTTACCATTACTAAACGATATTCAATATAAATTCGACTTAGTTTACTTTTTTCATAGGTCAAATGTTAAGTCTAAGTTGAATGGAACTGTAATCCACAAGATTCAAATTAATGGTGAGTAATTAAAGTGACCGAAAATAATAAAAATATTCTTAGTTTGTACCTTAGTAAGTAATGTCTAATCAATTGATTGTAAAGTTTTCCATGAAAAATCTATTTATATAGAGGTGGTAAATACTACAGGATATTTCTATTAATATGATCTTATAATGTTTTTTGAGTAAATATTCAGTAATTGTTTTACGTTAATTTCTAAGAAACAAATTGAAAAATCGCTTTGTCGCCTGTCAAAATATTGTGTTCATGTAAATTTCTGTTTTGAAACGATTCTAAAAAAAGAAAGAACTTTTATTTATTTTTTCAAATATCAACAAACTGCTTTGAGTAAGCCGTTGAATTATCTTTTAGAATATCAAAATGAGAAAATTTCAAGCACATTTGCATTTTATTTAGAAAAAATCCGCTATGTATTTTTAAGAAAAGGGAATATTAACTTCAGATCGGATTGAAATCCGTTTAAATGAGTTTCCGGCAAGCGAAACTCGAGGTTCATCTTTGTTGATTGGAAATTTTTGAGACTAAAGATGGGAATTTCATCGAGAAAAGTTTGGTAATGTTAATAAGATTCTTCAAAGTACGAGTGGAAGTATAAATTTCCCGAGAAAATTCCTTTCCCTGAGGAAAATATAAAGCAGAAAATGATTTACTGATAACTCATCGCCTTTATGATTAAGATATACAGTTTGCTTTGAAAATATCTGAATGCAAAAAAACGTTTAATACGTCTTAGACATATTGTCATCAAATCGTGCAAATAAAAAAAAAGATTCAACGTATTTAAAATACAATAAAATGGAATTGAAAAACTCTAAATATCTATATTTTACTTTGATATCAAATTGATTTCTGAAAATAAATACTCATTCATAAATTTTCGATAAATTCTTTATATAATATAATATATACATAAACCTAGCTTAGTATTCATAAAATTTATTTAATCCTTATAAGCATATCCTTTTTCAAGGGTATGCTCATAATTCAACAAGTTCTGGTTAAATTTTATCATCCACTATTTAGGTAAACTAACACTGTTTGACAGGTTTTAGTGTCAAATATATTTTTTGAGATTCATTAAAGTTATAATTACTTTATAACAAGCACCAATAAAAATGAAATAAAGATACTGTCTCCAGATCAGTAATGCTATAAATTATCATGCTGTGAATAATAAAAACCTTATGAGTTTATCCGTTTAATTCTCGCATGACTTTATTTTATTAAAAATTTAGCAAATAAATGTTGGAATAATAAAAACTGCTAAATCCTACACGCTTTGTGGATTCATTGAAACAATACTTAATGAAAAAAAAAATGGACACAATACGATGAAAAAATCTTTTTATATGAACAGCTGATTAATGACTCGTAATGGAGTTGGATTTATCATGGTTCCAGCACCGCATCACGCTTTGGAGCGGCTTGCACGTAGAGAGGCTATGTTAAACGTACAAATAAGCGTTGCTAACACATTTTGGACTCCAAAATAAAATGAACGTATTATATACAGCAAAACTTTTTCAATAATCTTTTGACGAAAATGTTTTTGAAGTATTTACAAAAACTATTGATTTCTTTAAGTTTCATGTGTAACTTTTTTCATTTGAAACTAGACCTCTGATAAATGAAGTTAATAGTGAAAAAATAATGATTTAATGATTGAAGGCTTGAACGAATAATGCTGTACGTTACGATTGTGTAGCTGAATAATGCAACACAAATAATGTAAGTCACGTTACGCACATTGTCGAATATTTAGTATTATAAACTGATAACTTTTACTGCATTTTAAAATTCGCCGTGTGGTATAAAAAAAATCGATAAATTCTTTTCAACAGTTATTGAATTAGACAAATCGAGAAAAAAGTGATGTTCAGAAACATCTTTGATTGCGACATTATAAAGATGAAAGTAATCTACGATACTTAAAAAAACGTCGGCTAAAGTAAATAATAAAATCATATATTGAAAAAAAAACATTACATGAAAACATAACAGTTAATTTTAAGAGTCACTGATGTGTAACGGGGTAATCAATATTCTTTACATGGTCTTCGCTCCATTTCTGTTTTGTATTATATGAGACTGAAAAATGATCTAAGTTGCGGTGTTCATGCAAAATTTTGTTCATATTTTTACGTTTCGGTCTTGGGTTAAGGCTTGCGTGTTTTTTTATCACGTATTTTCACTTGACGCAACACTCCACCATGACAAATAGTTGTCTCCTCCTCCGTATTATACGATGGAGTCAAAAAGGGGACTTCCTGCCATGCGCCATTATGCTGTTTAAAATTAGGGATGATACTCATATTCTTATCTAAACCTTTGATAAGCAAGGTTCTGTATTAAATAAAAAAAATATGTGAACCTTTAATGTCGTGTTGCAGCAATGCAAATCGTAGGAAAGTTAGATTTATATTATATATTAAAATAAAATGAAGGGCAATATCAAATTTGAATTGTTACAACTTTGTACGATTCCACATGTTTTGTCACTAACGACCCAGGTTTCGCCTTTCGGCATCTTCAGGCGATCTTTCACACGGATGCAATAGAACTGACATTCGTTGTTGACAAAACATGTGGAATCGTACAAAGTTGTAACAGTTCAAATTTGATTTTGAAATTCCATCAAGCACCTTCAGTCGATATCATAAATTAGAGGGGCAATATTTTTTTGACACGACTTGAATTTAAAACTTTTACCAGTCATAATGTTTTGTTCATGTTAAATACATATAAGTGATATTTAAAAAAACAATCAAAAGTGAAATACGATGAAAGTTTTTGATGGCGTTCTGAATGGCATAAATATCTGATGTTATAATTGAAATTGCTTTTTTGCTTGTTTTAATTTTAAGCGAAATTAATTGACTAAGATTATGGCTATACGGATCATATCAGGATATACGTTATGTATATATTTTTTTCATTGAAATGTGTTATAAAATGCATACGTGTAAAATATAATATACGTCACTTTTTCAGGCAACCCTGCTAAATACATTTTTTCAAGTAAGATTAAGTATAATCCTGAATTACTTTTTCGTATAAGTAAGAAATAAAGCATATAATCCTGAAAATTCCCGTCATTTTGATTGTTATATCTCTTGCTCTTGAACTGAAACTCTTGAGAGTGAATGTGGGATTTGGAGTGTTTATAGTTTTTATGAAAGGAGAGTCGAGATTTGAACGAGCTTAACGCTGTTTATAATACTTCATGCTAAGATTTAGCAGACACTTAAACATATAAAATATTCTACATACCAATAAAGAAATATTCATAAAATAAAACTAAAGGGTTAAGCTTCGATTATGGTTTTATTGCCGATTAGCAGTAACGACAATGTTTTGTACCTCATTATTTGTTTACTTATTAATTTATAATTTTTTTTATTTATCAGTTTATTGTAACATTTCAAAGAAATGTACAATATAATGTAATAATGATGATTATTTCATGAATTAATCACACGAAATATGCATTGTTTTGTAATTATTCGATTGAAAATTGATGTTCAGGCAGTAAATTAATAATTAGTCGTGGCTGAATTTAGTAAAATATAACTAGAAAAATATTATTTTGCATACAAATAGATCGCCGTTGTATTACAATTTTACTGTAATAACTAAAAAAATCAAAGTAAAAAAGAACAAAATATGAATATTGAAAACATGTTATATAGTCAATTTCTTGAAAGGAAGATTAAATCGGAACTGTTGAGTCGTTTAAAAACACGAGCCCGATATTGACAAAAATGACTACGACTTGGTTTAATTTTGTCAGTTTTTTCCTACAATTCCTATTGATGTGCATTAAATTAAGGATCAAACAATCCAACCGGAAAAATTTTCAATGATATGTATTTAAAATTAAAAATCGTCTAATCGAAAAAGTGGTTAGAGTCGCTCGATTTTTACGACTCACTCCGACTTCGCGGATTTAACAATTGAGCTTAGCATATTATGTTTAAATAAATTTCACGCTGTAGTAGTATAATCTAAAATGAATTAGCTCTCGCGTGATATCTCCGAAAATGTCGTATTTTTGTCTAATAGGTTTTTCAGAGCGGTCAATGTTATTAAATCGCTACTTTAATAATACTTTTTTTATGTTCATTAAAATCAAATAAAATTATTAATAACACGGTGAAAAAATAGCAATGTATTTTAGTTCTACAAAATTATTTTCAGCAGATATAGTTGATAGCTATCTCGGCTCACGCCATCGTCAGAACTATAGTTCTGACGATGGCGTGAGCCGAAATAGCTATCAACTATATTTGTTAAAAATAATTTTGTAGAACTAAAATACGTTGCTATTTTTTCACCGTGTTATAATGGAGTTCTACCAAGTGAATGCCAATTCAATCAATAAAATTATTTTAATAAAAAAAACATTTCTTAGAATTCATTTAACTAATTCATTAAACATATTATGGAACTGACTTCTAAAAGTTGTGCTATATTATTCAAACTATCATGCCTTTCCATCAAGAAATGATAAAAGATACCTAAAAGTAATTTATTGAAAATATCAATGTTTTTTTCACGTCTACGTTGTCTAGTCTGATCCAAGTGGATGCACCGTCATAAGTAGGTACACTTGTTTATTCAAAAGACCAGGGAAAGAAAATGCGATGATTTATGATGTGTTATGTGTTGCTAGGTGCATTAAACATGTATTGACTAAAAGCACTCTCATTTTTTCTTCCAAAGATTTAATACCAAGTATAATGTAGAAGTGATGTCGAAGAATTTTTCCTTTCATATTTCACGACAACAATAACGGTTGTTATTATTTGATAGATATTTTTATCAACCTAGTATGATAAAAATTATTTACACCTGATAATAGATAATTATTGATTGTCTATTTCAAATAAATATATTTATGTTGTATTATTAATAAAAAATGTACAATTATTTACGTTTATAAATTTTTGGAAGTTTGAATATTTACGATAGTTTTTATAACCACATAATAAATATAATGTAAAATTTGAATTGTTGAAACTTTCTACGATTCTACATGCTTTGTCACTAATGACCTAAGTTTCGTCTTTTTTATTGTGTGTTAGTTCTGTTATATCCATGTGATAGAATGTTTAAAGATGACAAAGTTTAAGCCCGGATTGTATGTCCCGAAACATGTAAAAGTCGTACAAAGCTTAAACAATTCAAATTTAATATTAAAATTCCAACAAGCACCTTCGGTCGATATCATAAATTGTAATATTATGTAAATCAATTTAACTTAACCGCCATGTTATAGAATGCATGAATGTGCCGAAAGGCGAAACCCGGGCCGTATAGGAGAAACATGTGATATTGTATAAATTTTCAACAATACAAATTCGATATTGAAATTCTTTCGAGCACATTCAGTTGATGTCATAGATTATAATATAATGCAATTCAATTCAAATTAACTTAGCTGGTATCAAAATAAATGATATTTTATAATGACATATTTAAAATAACTCTTCTGACTGACTACTTTTGACATTTGCATTGTTAATTGAAAAACATAATCTAGCGAACGCGAAATATTTATCACTCATAACCTTTTTTATTATCCTAATATCTTATTAAGAAAAAAACTTACCAAATATTTCGTTAGAGACCCATACCAATTTTATTACAGAATAGTGCAGACATGATATGAAGAAAAAAGGTAGTTGCTTGTTTTTTAATCTATCGACTCCATATAGGTTTTCATTTATTTTTAAAACCGTTAAGTGAAATTTTAAATACTTCGAAATAAATTCTTAGTATAAATTATTTTAACTTCAAAGAGAAGTAATTCCAACAAATGTATGCATGATGTTTGAAAGTAAGAGTGCTGTGTTAATATTGATTAGGTAAGTATGTGTCTTATAAACATAGCGTGCGAAGACGAGCCAGTTGTGCGTGTAGCTGTTGTTAATATATTGATTAGCTTTTCAATGAAATATTATTATTATGTTCATTGGTGTATGAAACGAACCACCAAAAATATGTAACACAAAATAAAATATCGGAAACGAGCTAGTGTTTTTCAGAGAATGTTGCCAAACATTTATAAGAATATATATAATTAATATCATACATATCATCATCTACTGCTGTTGATTACTTAAAAAGCGTTTTATTTCTTCATATTTCTGCATATTGTCGAGCTTTCACTTAATAAGGGCTATTTTTTTCATAAAAAAATATTTGTACATTATTGATTTTTTATTAGTTTGTTGTAATATAAAAATCGGCATGAGATTATCCAATCAACAATACAATAATTATAAATTGAAAGTAACAGCAGGGTCTTGACGAGGTATGTGTACTGTATAATAGAAGTGTATTTTGTAAACTCAGGTTTGGTGTTGATAGCTATTTTGGCATAACGCCATCGTGTAATAGTTCAGTTCATATACAAAAAAAAATATATATTAAAAAATGACTTTATGAAGAATATAACTTGTGAGAATCCAAGTACAGATTGTTTCTTTCAATTTAAATACATTTCAGAAATGGACATCACCTTTAATATCATAATTATTCATTACTGATCCGTTAATTCTTAAAGATGTCGAATGTAATTTTTGTAAAAATTTATTAAACGTAATTATAATTGAATATTGCGAACTAAATATTTAAGTCAAAACTTAGACGTAATATCAATTAATAATTTAATTTGGGTTTTTTTTTCTAAAAAATACCACGCCATCATGAAAAAAGCAATCATTTTGCGTCTACCACTTAAAATTGTTTGTTATTTTCGATGTCTAAGAATTATATAACAGTATTCGCAGTCACAGAAGTAGCTATATTACTTTTTATTTATGTGTTTATTCTTTCATTATTTGTAAACAATATTCTTATAATGAAACTATGTGAGCCTTTGGTCAAAATTACAGTCATTTGAATATCTTCTGTGTTAAATAACCTACGATATGTATTGATGCATGAACAAAATATTAAATATACATATATTTCATAGTCAGCGGCGCCCAATTCTCGAGGACAGAAACAAAAAATACTGAATGTGTTTTTAAGCGTTCGTGTTCAAAATAACTCCCGTAAAAACAACTCATAAATTCTGACAAAATGACAAAAATGGTGTAACTATAAAGACATAAATAAATTATGGAGCTATCAATTTTTTAGCATTAACACATTTTGTGAAATAATTATATGCAGTCACGCTATTTCCAAAAGACAAGTCAGTCAAGGGGAATTTTGTATTTGAATTATATTGTAAGCGGCAAATGATCGTTGGGAAAGCTTCTAAGTAAGACAGTTTATGAATTATGTAACAAAATCATTATTATGAAAACAAATATCCATAAATTACGAACTTAATAGAAAATATTACATCGATGCATTTTTATCATGCTTATTAATCAAGTTATATCAATAAAATGATTTAATAAGCGGGTAAGTTTCTTTGTTTTATTTTGTTACGTTAGTAATAGTAAGGTAAAATCATTAAATTATACTCAATCCACTGACAAAATGGTGCATCATTAAAAACTGACAAAAAAAAAACTCTTATAAATCATTATAAATAGTAATGAGTATTACAAAAGTGGTTCTTTATATTAGGTAGTATCTCTTCGCAATGATATTAAAAAATATATTGATTCAAAAAATATACATGTACTTTTATTTGTGCCTATTAGAAAAGGTGATTTGATTATCTCGCCTACTTTATCTGAACAAATTTATCATATCCCTATAATATTTTGTCACAAACGATGAATTTTCGAAACTTTAAATAAATAATATATAATAATTTGATTAAATAAGTTATATTATAATCGAATACAAATTGATCGAAAATAAATTATCTTTGAAAAGTATTCTCATGAAAGCTTCTTTCAAAATTGCCAAAATTTTGCAAATTTACATTATTAGACTCATTTCTGTCGATCCTGTCAATTTTATTTCATTGTATATTTTCACTTAGTGGAAGACAGCATGATATAAAAAATAAACAACGTTTCGCACTGAAAAAAATGAGTTGAATGTATCATTAAATAAGAACAAACCATATTTGCTTTCAAATAAGTCTACCAACATGATTATGTAAAAGCATAACAAGTCGTGTTACTTCAAGAATCAATTGTAATCTGCTGGAATATTTTATAGTTTCTTTATTAAAAAGAAACGTCAAAGTAAACTTTACTGCATGTAGAATATTGTAATTGAAATGATATTTTCATTCTCTTTGGCTTTCAAGTAAACAGGATTGTGAAGCAATTTTTATAGGATAATACAAATCGAATATAAATAAGAAACTGGAAACTGTGTGTTCAATTATTGCTTTTTGTTAACAAAAGACTCGTGTTTTTATACAGAAATTTATTATTCTAAGAATAATCTCTTAAAAATAAAGAAGTCTTGTGAATATAACTTAGTATGATATTACAAACTGACAAGTTATACGCGTTGTTTATATAAAATGCAAATTGCGAAATTGAATAATGTTATAATGATGTTCTATTATTGTATTGCCGTAGCATTGGTAAACATTCAAGGAAGAACGAGGATGAGAAAGATGAAGGCTTGCAAAGAAATGAGATGACAAACGAAGGGGTGAAAGTTCTCGTAAAGAAAGTAGAATTCAATTTCTGTTTAGGTACAATTTGTTAGCATTCCTTACAAAGAAACGAAAAAAAACAAGAAATAAACATCTAAACGTATATTTGCAGTACGGATGCGAAGCAGGTATCGCTTACTTGTCGCGTAACTTGATATTTTTTTCTATTCTAATGGCGGGAATTGACTGATTTTGTTATCCTGTTACTCACAAGATGCTGTTGTTGGATTCTTTCTTATTTCTTTTACTCTCACGTACTACATGGCGTTAGTTCTATATGGAGTATTCGAGACACGCTTGCCAATGTTTTTGGTGAAAAATTCCATTAGTAATGAATATATTCTCCATGAACATATTCACTTGTGGATTAACAATACTTATATATTCATAAAAAGCTAAAAATTGATTCACACGTATTTTTTATTTTTTTTGAATACGTAATAAAGTAGTTTGGTTGCGAGTGTAAATTTAAATCTACAATTTTATTTACGTTATTATATTCCGTGTGATAAAAAAGAGTTTCGGTTACGCACAGGAAAACATTACGCTTACAAACTTTAAAAAAATGTTGGAAAGTGTAAATTTTGAAGAAATTTTCTAAAATAAATAAATATATATTTTGTCGTTGTTTCTAATCGGGTATGACTATCATTTTTTACGATTACGCGAGTTAGAAGTAAGCCACTTTGATTATTTTTATATTGAAACAAATATTTATGTTGTGATGTAACAACTTTATTTAAAAAGAATGTTCGTTTTTTTCTGAAAATAGAGATAGTATAAAAAGTTTTTGACTCATGACTATTGTTATATTTAAGCCAATTGAAAATTCTTTGAAATTTTAAATGGTTATTTTATAAAATATTACATAATAAAAAATATGAATTCAGCTGTAAGCTGTTCAAAAAATTCAGAAGTGGATGATAGTTATATTGGTATAATTAGGATGAAAGTGAATAAGAATCTTGAGAAAATAATAATTATCATCTCTCTTCAACTTGAGTGGTACGGCTAGAAAGTTAAGAATTTAAGTTGTCGAGTAAGTGGCTCTGTAGAATTTGCACAATGCTCCGATTTATGCAAATAAATGCAAGGATTTTCCGTTTGTGACTGGATTTGCAAAGGAGCAGATAAGTCGATGGAAGGGTGAGTAGGGTTTCGTTAACCCTTCAACATAAGTGCACTTAACGTCTATATATCAAATATCTTGTCTCTTAAAACGTTGATAATAATATTACTTCCCAATTTCATTTCAATGTTCATCTCACGGAATAAATGATCTCAAGAAAACATTTTATCCTAATACAGTATTTTCATGGATTGACACTTACATTCTAATAAAATCTGTTTTTTTATAAAAGGTAAGTGACTATTTTATTTCAGTAAATGATTTAAGGTTGAACTAGATATGTGTTTCATTATTTATTTTGTCAATAATTGGAATGACTATAACATATGTATGCAGCATTTAAATCTACTCTTCGTCAGTTCAATGATTTGGCTTGGGATTCAAGTAAATAGTTTATTATATAATCATGTCAGAAATGGAAAATAACATTTTTTTTAAATCATAAATTAAGCTTTTATTGTACAAACAATTCAATGTTCTTTCCGATGTATTTACTATGGAAAAAGTCACGTGTTAATAAAAAAATGTTTGGGAACCATCATTGAATCCCAATGGGAAAGAGCCGGTTAAGAATAACTATAAATGCTAACTGGAGAATCTTTACACATTTAAAACCATTTTATTTAAAAAAGTTTTATCAGACATTGCATTCATTCGCTTTAGTATTTCTTATTATTGAAATAAAAAAATATAAATCATTTGAAACTTTTAGTACAAGATTAATTTTGAAACTTTAAAATTGTTTTTTTTTTAAAGATTATTTGAAATTTACAATGTTATTTGATTAGAAACGTCGTAGTACGTTTTATTTGCTCGTGGGTGTTTGAAATTGAGGCACCAAAAATACAGCATAAGAACCATGTTATATAAATAAATTTGTTTTTAATAAAATATCTATTGAAATCAAACTATTGGTTGAAATTTCTTCATTGACATTTAAAGTATCAGAATATCGTTGTTTTAGCGAAATGTTTGGAAGAACTGAGTGAACATCGCATTTCTCCGCAAACAAAGAAAAGCATCGCTTTGTTACTAACAGATGTAAAAAAGTTGAAATATAGCAAGTCTTGCTTTGTATTTTTGTTTTCATTCAAACAATTTACAATTACAATAATTGGTAGCGGTAAAAGGAGACAAAGATACGGATTAATTACCACGATGAAAATTTAAATGAAAGTCAAATATTTTATATCAACTTTATACCGTTAAAACAGGTCTTCGTTTGCAGGTTTAGTAGGCTTACCAACGTTGATACAAAGGAAATTATTCTCACAGCTTTGGCCTAATCTTGGCGTTTACGTCTATAATACTTCAAAATAAAAATTACAAACTCTTTCATATCATTGACGAATTTGTTTTCAAGATTTTTTATACAGAAATTCTTTACATCAATAATTTCCGATGAATTATTTTGAATGGCGATTTGAGATAAAGCGTTGTGAAACCTATTCGATATTCATTTTCATTAAACCCTTATAACACTAAATATGTAAATGAAACAGTTAAAGCCTTCGGAAAACACATAAAGTAAAATCACTTTAAAATATTCACAAAATTTTAAAAAAAATCCAATAAACCTCTCGGAATATTTTTACCTCTATAGGCAATGCGTTTACCAGCTAACCCCTAGCAGTTGGCAGTTCATGTGACCAATGAAAAGAAAATTTAAAAAAAAAACAATGTTACCAAATGATGGCGCCATGACGATAAAATTTTAGAACTTTGAGAAAAGTTAAGAGTATTAAAGATTTCAGGATTATGAACTCCTGGCGGAGAAAAAGAATAAAACAATGTCTTATATAAAAACATCGGTTATCAACATTCAGGAGAATATATCGATAGCATTCTCAAAATGAATTTTAAAAGTACGTAATCTTTTGACCAATTATAAAAGAGAAAAGAGTTTGAAACATAAATATTGCAATTTTTCTTATGTACTCGATTCAATTGTTAAAATTTATCTTTGTTCTAGGTCACTTTATTTAGGTTCGAAAAATTCAAGATGTAAACGTAATGTTAACTTACCAAATTTTATTTTAAGTTTGATCGATTTGTGCACACATTTTCTAAGTAAAATTGATATTTGTTTGCATTATTAAGATTACATTTAGAAAAAAGGGTATAACGAGGTATTAGAATCATGATGTATCGTGTTTATTTGAGAGATTCTCTTGCAAAACGAGTGTGATGAATCGCTTTTCACGCAGGAGAATAAGAAAGCCTCTTCATTATTTCACATGATAAAGGAGATCAAACGATTCTCTAGTAGAAGTAGACTTCGGAAGAAAAAAAGTGATTTATCACCTCTGCGTCTACAATAAAATGTACTCATATGGCCCGACATGTTCTCAAAAAACCTTTACCGTGTTTGGCTTTCAAAGTATAGAAAATGTCACGATAATAACTAGTCTGAGAGAAATAGCAGAGGTAATAATATTTCATGAAATTGGTTTTGCAACACAAAAGAGTGCATTAAAATGCTTTTACAAGTAAATAATCACAAATATTACAAAAAAAGTCATATTAGATTTATAATTACTTTGGTAAAAAAAAAAATTCTATTTGATTGGATAAAGAGGTTTTCTTCTTTCAAAGATAATTTGGTTTTTTCCCTTACATTTTATGAATATAATGCTTATCTTTGATTGCGAATGCTTTACAAATAAAATATTGAAGATTTGGATCCTGAAATATTTTTTTCTGTCTTTCTTTTTGTCATTGACAATAGAAGATTTTGCTTTTTACCAATTTACGGACGATATTAAATATATAAATGAGTTAAAAACCATTTTTCCAAATTATAAAATAACTGCTTATGGCTAATGACAAATTGAATCGATATAAACAAATAAAACAATGACAAAATATATTTTATTAATTTGACAGTTGGTTTCAGTAGTTTATTAAGCAATGTTTAATTTTAAGTCTCTTTAATTATACTAAGTTAAAAAATATGTCTAAGGTAATCAATCAAGGAAAAAAAAATGTTTTTATGCTGTGAAATACGTCTAATTTCATGTGAACTACGTTGTAATAATTTTCAAGAATAGACAATGTGAAGTGTTCTTCATTGAATGATATGAAATCAAAAATCAGGCATATCAAAATGTTTTAGCATTTTACGACCTTGAGTATTATCTGTTTCAACAATTAACTCCGCAAAAATAAGCTCCTCTTTTAGTAATCTCTGTAAAGTGGAGATTTAATGTTTGCTATTTTTAATTTCGTCTGAATACTAACAAAAAAATTCATGCAAGAAATTTTGTGATGTAAAAAAATGTAGCCAATGTTTTCGTGGAATTTATTTTATATTTCAAACATATTATCAGAAAATATTGTATATTATTTGCTTTTGCTTTTATTTTTATTCTGTATTTTTTACCGATATGCCTGAATCAATATGATTTCTCATTGTATTCCTTATTTCAGTAACCAAACATAAAATCAATTACAATTTTAAACATCAGACATTTGATCCATGTTGGCTATCAGTGCTTAGATATAACTTTTTTTAAATAATATTATTTTTCTCAATTCGAATGTTATAATAACCAAATCAGTAAAGTATGTGTTTTTGGCAAGTCATCACATTTATGATTAAATAAAAGTATTATTTAACTATCGACTTAACTGTTTTTGTCAAAAATTAACAAATATAAATCAATTTAATAATCACGTAAAGAAATTAAAACTTTGTGCTACTTAATTTGAATTAAAATGTGTTATACCAGTTACTCTTCCATGGTGTTGCATGATTTTTTAAAAATAATTAGACGGTTCAATGAAACTGCATGGAAAATGGTAACCAATTATATTCCACGTATTTTTAAGTCAAATATTATGTAGAGGTTTTGTTTTCATTGGATGAGACGTATAGAAAACACAGTAAATTGGGAGTTGCTAATGAAAAGCAGATCCCTTAATGGTGAGAGATGTAAGACATAATGATATCCATTTCAAGAAAACGCCTCTCAATATCGGTATCCTACAAATCGGTATTCGAACAATCAATTTTTCCCTCTTGGAAATATATCACATCTATAAAAACAACCCTTAATCCTCTACCAGTGACAGTCCAGCGACCACTCCTTATATCGAACGCCCTTTCTTGTTTAAGGGCTACAATAAATTTTCCATAAACATTTAGCAAGTGGATATAAAGGGATGTAATAAAATTATTTTATTATTATTTAATCTTGCTTCATGTAAAAATCAATAATATTACATTTATAGCGTTCATGCGACACAACCGATAGGGGCTAAATTCATTTATCGATACGTGACTTATATATATATAGTATATGGATTACAAGATTTTTATAATAAACCAAGCATAGCTTAAAAACAATTGTCACTTTTTTGTCAATGATATTGCAAAAATACCAATGAGCACGATTTGAGATTGGTTTTTTTTATTTTGAATTATTTTTCAGATGTGAAATTATTCCTAGGTCCACACTTCACCCCACAAGTTGAATTTCACGAAGTATTGCTTATCTTGGGAAAACGTGCTATTTATATAAATGTGTTTCAAGTGTAAATATAAACTATATTAAATATATTTTAAAAGACACCTTTTCTGGTATATTAAAATGGTAAATTTATTTATCGTATATAAGTTGTCATGAAGTCAATGAAGCTTTAGCTCATATCATAATGTGAAGCTAAAAAAGCATCTATTTTCTATGGCTAATCAAAACTAAATAAGTGATTGAATTATATTAAGTGTAAATACAATTAAATATACACATACATTTTTCAAATGTTTGCAAAAATAATACTTTATTATTTCAGGCGCTGATCTCAGAAGTCTTTTAAATTGACCAAATTAATAATAAAACGATAAAAACAAAAATTTTCTAGAAAATTTTCTGGCTTTTTTGCGGTGCCAGAAAAGCTGACAATATGATACACAATTGAAAAATTGTGTATCATTGTAAGCTTGTAATTTTTTTTATGTACATAGCTAATCACTTAAAAAAGCTGCTATTATTTTCGAATTGTATTAATAAATTCTACTTTCATTATCGATGGACAAAAAAAAAACAGTATACGGAATCCACCCGTGTTTCATTTGGGGATAATGACAGACTAATACCGGTGACCTCACCCCGTAGGAAAGTGATTTCAGATTAACGGCATCTCACTAAGGAGTGGTTCTATACATTTCTCAGGCATTTCAAACCCGTGACTATATGGGCACTATTGGGAAAATTGCCTATCATTATACGATCTTTTTCCTTTTCGATACGAACCTCATATGTTCGACGTAATAGTGAATGAGAGGCACATGAAGTCTGAATGTTTTTGATAAAACATAAAATACAAGTATCTTGGATGTTTTGCCTTCAAGTATGTGATTATATAAAAAAATACCAAAATAATACTTGGGATGGAAAAAAATATAATATTTGATTTTTAATATCAAATACTGTGGATTGTTATATATAAAGTTTAAAATTTTGATTATTATGATAGTATAAATCAAGAAGTATTTTTTATCAGCATTATTATTTCTTAGGTCATGTAAAATAGGTGTTAGATATCAATAAAATATCAAAAAATATGGTCAACGTGTTTGTTTTTGTTCAAACGTCTTTACGCGTTTATTGAATTTTAATTTTAAACGTTAACAAGCGTATTTTAATGATAGTATTGTTTTTATTAAAATAACGGTATATATTTAAAAACAACAAAAAAAATTAGCTCACCTATAGAATACATTTTAAACAAAATGTTTCAATCTCAATTTTTATTTTGCAAGATTTATATTTTATTGTGAAATTTTTTTTTTCGAAAGTAAAAGCGCACATTTCCACAAGTTTTATAATGAGAAAATTGGTTTAATTTCTGGAACAAAACCTACGAGAAATGTATATTTTTATATTTTAGATTATTAAAGATTAGAAATAATTAACAAAAAAAGTAATTTTGTTATTGATTATGAATAAATTTCTCACTTTTAATTTACATTACATTAAAAAAAAAACTAATAACATCACGTCATTATTGCAAAGTATTTTATTCGTGTAATGGAATTAAATCATTAAGTATCCCTGGTGCAGATAAACTGTCACAAAGAGGTTGACTTATTAAACTGAGATTAGGAAAGCGAAGCGAACAAATAATTGTCTTCTTATCTTTTATCATGTCGAGCTATCTCTCAATATATACTCAACTAGCTACAGCGTAGTTTGTGTCCACGAAACCATTCCCTTTTAGGACGTGATTCGGAAAAGAAATTATTACATCTTCGCCCATTTTTTCTTACCATATTGACGTTCATACAAATCTGCAACGTTTTATCTGATTGCCAATGTTTTCATTATCAACTAACATTGGTATAAATACATATTAGATTTATATTGTTTTGTTTTGATCTCATTTACTCACTATGAGAGCACTTGCATAATACAAAAAAATACCTATTAGTATCTCTTTGAGAATGTTTCTATACATATATTTCATCTGGCTGTTTCGAAAATAGAGCATAACATGCCCATATTAATAACCCTAATAGAGCGAATCCCAACTGAAGTTTTTTTATAGAACTGATTTTCATCCAGCTGCTCAATTTCTCTGTTTTAAAAGAGAGTTAGAATTGAAAACAAAAGAGAGTGAATTAAAGATATTAGAAACATTGACATCATCAAGATATTTATTTTTTGACATTAAATGCACGTATTTTTGAACTAGAAAAATTATGAACGTCTTTGGAAACGTCGCTGAAAAAATATTCCAAAATGATATCCAATCGCTTTGTAGCAGATGAAGTTAAAAGCTATGATGCATATCTGTCATTTCAAAATTTTATAGGTTTTGTAGTATATATGTTATTATTCTGAAAATCTTAAGAATATCTGCAAAACTAAAAATATAATTTATTGCCATCTTCTTGAATAAACATATTATTATTATTTTACGTAGGAAAGATTGTGAGTCAAAAGAAATCTCATTAGCCTTTGAACACAATATTTCAAAGGCGACAAATATTTGTTCCTTTGCATTGAATGATATATGCATAGAGTACGAATATAAAGTAAAAACGTATGAAATATATACAGTATTAGAAGTTACTTTGTAGTAACAATTTTATTAATATTCTTTTTTTATGTAATAAGTAATTTTGTTTTTAGTAAAATTATGAAGTATATTCTATATAGCTTATGGATTGACTTGCTGGGTTTGGAATGAGCCAACAAATCAGATGATTAAATTAGTGAAATACCAAAGCGCTTAATATGATTAAAAGAAGTGACATGACAATGCAAAATGGTCGCATTAAAAGAGATGGAATAATCATGTTTCAATGTTACAATGAAAAGCATTACCTGACAAAAAAAGACATGAAGGAAAAATTATAAATCATTTATATGCACACTACGTTCTAGTACGACCAATATTTGGAAAACGTTGATAAAATGCTTGACATAACAAAGGTTTTTTTAATGGAAATTCTTATTCAATGTGGCAGTTTAGATTATACGTTCTCGAGACAGATGCATCAATTAAATAATAAAAAAGAATATTCTTCTTATACGAAATATTGAGCAAAAATTTATTTTCAAACTACAATTATTATGAATATTTCAATATTGATGCTTATTAATGCAAAGTCTACAGAAAGAAATATTATTTTGTAATCAAATAAATACGACTTCTTAAAACCTAAATTTGAAAAGAAATGTAAGCTTTATTGATTTAAATCATGCTTTATTATCAAGACATAAATTTTGACTGATTTATTCTTAAATGTGATGTATGAGAAAAAAATGCTTTAAAAATTAGGTGCAAGTGTTTTTTTTTCTTAAAAAATAAGTATCTCTTGATAACTATACCGAACAAAAGATTTAAGAAGCCATTTCCGTGATAAGGGGAAGAAAATTATGGAAATGGGTATTATGTATTTACTCCATAAATTTAAAACAATGGAGCGTAATGCGATAAAAACATCGCTTTTTATTTTTTGCGACATAAAAGTAGGAGAGACTTATTTTTCATTCTTGTTGATTCTTGATGAATGCTACTTTTTGTAAAAGGAAATACTTTTAAGTATCTTAATTCAACCACTGTCACGTATTTTTGTGGAAAAAGAAGAATATTCAAACCAATTTTCGAGTATTTAACTGATTTGAAATATATGCTTTCAAAATTTTATCAATATTATGAGACGGAACAAATTCAGCTTGTAATAATCTTTATAATAAAAGATTATTTTGTGTTTTATATAATTTTAGGAATGAAAAAATAATAACTTGTGTAAAATGATAGATCGTTAAATTAGTAAATAATAAAAGCATTTATTCCTGGAAACATTTACCAATTAGTTTTTTATTCTTGTATTTTTTATAAATTAATGCTAGGAATATCATCACTTATATTAGAATATATATAAAGTGTCGAAGTGTAGAACATTCCTGCCAATTGAATTTTTTTTAAATCAAGTTAATTTCCAAAGCATTAAATCCCTGAAAATGATATGCGATTTGCCTGCTGAGTTTTTTCCGAGGCGTTTTTCCTTCCTTATTTAACCACGATAATTGTCAAGAGTGTTCAACTAACTTGGGGATCTATTGATTCTTCTGCATTGAAAACTATTCATACATTATTTTACATTTATGATCATAAAAAATGGTAAACCTTTAAGTCTTTGTAAATTTACAAATTAGATGTTGACAGACCAAAACGTATTGATTTATCGCTTATCAATTCAAATTAAAAGAATCGTTGGTCGAAAGAATTATTTCCCAGAACATACTATCATGGACTATTTATTGGTTTACATCGGGAAGCATTGTTTTGTAAATACTAGTGAAATACAATTATTATATTCCAATTATTGTCGTCTATCGTGTATACGTATAGTATATTTAACGTGTCACCAGAGTATAATAGCAGAATCAAATACATTGTGGAGTAAAGAAACGGTGTAATTCAAAACAAAAATGAGCCCTTCATTTGCTTTTAGTTGAAATTGCATTTGTTATCAGATGGGAGAGACCACCATTTGCGCCTACCCACGGATATTTTATTATAAGAAAGTCGACCCATTTAGCAATATTAGTTTAGTAAAGAGTGAAACGTGTGCGTGAATAAGCACCATCACGGTATAGCATATGGGTGTTGTACAATTTAATCTCCATAAAAGAGCTATTTTAAGACAAGCCCAGTTCTGTCCATTTCAAAGACCCATTATGTATTATGTCAGAGTTACATTACTATTTTACATCACGTGTGCATAATGAGAGTGTCATAAAACTGTAAGAAGTCAATTGTTTTAAACTATGTTTAATACACCGAAGCATTCTTATCATCTTCATTTATAAGTACTTATATTTCATTGGAAAATCAACCAAACATGAAAACTCAATAAAATTTCGTCAAGACATCGTGTTTCATGTTCACAAAAAACTTTCAGTGTTGCGTTTCTTTGGACTTTAGTTTACTGAATCACAATTCTTAATTTTAAACCAAATAGATATTGGGTGTAAAATTAAGAATTGTGATTTCTACAACTTTTATTAAGATAGTCATAAATAAGAAATAAAAATTAAGCTATCAATTCATTTACAGTTTAAATCACGCATAAATTTAAAAAATGTTTTTGTAAATATTTTATTTTTACGTTATTTTCTTTTCTTTTAAATATAAGTATGCTGATGAATGTATTCACTACGAGTAGTTGCAAAAATAAAAAAAAAAACTGGGAAAAAGCCTTACGGCAACTAGTGCTTTTCTAACGTCACGGTAATTGAGTCAATAAATTACTTAAATTATGTGCATAACAAACGATAATAAGTAAATGTACGTGAAACTGAAAATCAAATCAATTATATAAATTGAGCATAAGGCGTAAGATTTGAGTAAATAATGACTTAAACCTTCCTACGTTTCGCATTTCAATGTACCATTCTTTCCTTGATTCTTTGACATTTATTACAAATATAATTATCAAATATTTATAGTTAATTAAATTCATAAGAACATATTGGTACACAAAAACTTGTTGGTTTTTGATGCCATATGAGTGAAGTCATGTGCACACAAATAATAATTCATTGATTGAGCCCTTTTTGAAAAGCGTTAGATGTATTTGAAAGTAAATGAGCTCATCTTTATACTAATGAACATATAAAGAATCGTAAAAATCGTCCTGTATTTTATTAAGAATTAAGAAAGAAATACTGAATTAGTGTCATCCTGCATATTTTTTTGTAAAATTGTTAAAAAATCGAACCAGAAAAAATTAATAAATATACACTACGATGAATAAAGTTTTCTGTTTGCCATGTGATATTCAAAAATTATTTATTGTTCTATTTAATGTACAATGGCAGACGGAGTCGATTATTTTAATTTAAAATTCAAGCTTATTTCAGCGGGAATAGGAAAAAGGTACAGAGAGTGGAGTAAAGCAGTTTTCTATATAGCCGATGTTTTATTCTCAATAAGAAAAAATGTCACCTGCATAAGCGTGCACATGAAGCTCTATTCACAGAACGATAAAGGTAGCAAAAAAAGATTAGTAAACAAACAATAACAATAGCAAACGAAATCAATGGCTCGTTCAAGCATCTTGCACCCATTTTGTATGTGATAGAAATGGCAGTTTGACATCGTAAAGCAGCGGAGACTGGGGGCTGTGTATCGCATAAAAAAATACGTGCTCAGCGTCGAAGTAGTAAGTTTATGCAAACGATTTATAACTTAGTTGAGATTCGGCATTATTCCACCTAGCACCTTGTTGCGGAAAACGTATTAAAGAAAAATAAAATCTTTTTCAGTGCAAAATTTTGTTTCATATTGATAATAAATAAACAAATCTATAGGAAAATGCCCCGTGGAAATATGATTGACTGTTAAAGCCTAAAATAAAAAAATATATTTTTATCTAAAATAACTATTCGATTGAAATTAAAATCGTCCTATTTGTGGTAACCGTGTTTCGTACACTTACAAAACATTCTATGGCTGACAAAACCGTGAAAGTTTACAATATACGTTGATGAATAATGGTATGAGCGAAATGTGTTTTACTTAATCCTTTGAATACATAAAAAACCTTTTTTAAATCGAAATACATTTACTTCTGGATTTTGATTCAATGTATTATATCTTTAAGACTAACTCCTTGAATATCTTGATTGAAAACAATACAATTTTACTTTGTGAACTATTTCTTTTATAGGCGGAATTAAATATTAAAAATACTCAAACAGACTACTAGATTTCAAATTATTAGTTACTAATAAACTTATAAAAAGCTCTTTTGCAATCCATCCAATGAACATTAAATGAGAGTATTTAAATATAAATATGAAATAAGTTTTAATTTAAAAAAATTCACTATATTACGCAAAAGCGCCAACCTTTAACGCATCCTATAAAACTATAATAGCTAAAGATTTAGCTTTTACTTTCAGGTATATGAGAATAAGGCGTGGACTCGGCAAATAAATTCAGCTCGTGCTCCTCGCAAATTTTCGTCGACGACGTCTTTGTATTGAAAGTCTTTCTTGGCTTTGGAAAACAAAGCGTCTCTTTTTTTGTGGTAAAAAAAGCAAACTCGATTGAAAATAAATATCTTTATTTTTATGCCGAATTAACTGTTTATTGAAAGATCCTTTCAATACAATAGAGTAAGCGTGTAATTTTCAATGAATGTTGAAAGCTTGTCATTTGAGGCTTAAACTTTTTTTCGAAATTCCAAATATTATTTGTTTGAGTCATTTACATTTTTATTGTAAAATAATGTATTTTTGAAGAATTCAACGGTTATAACGTAGAATTTCTTGATATACAGACACATTTTATTGACACTGTGAAAAATAGCAGTGTATTGTATTTTAGTTCTACAATTTTTTTGACTGGCTCTGTCATAATTATAATACCCCCTCTATCATAATCAACTCATCAGATATCAAAATAAATATTTGTGTATTTTTCATAAATACCGCAATAATATGTTAATAACTCTAATGTCATCACGCCATTATCACTTGGACATAATGATAAAAAGTTACGATAAAAATTTAGGATTTACAAATCTCCGTCAAACAATTCATTTATGGCATTATATGGTCTACAGTTCAAAGATAAACGTTGTATAAAGCTTTTATCTTCTATCGCGTTTTAACAGTTACCTTCACATGTTTTTCATCTACTGGGGTTAAATTTTAAAGCGTAGCATGTTTGGTATAGCGCTAAATTTAAGTGTTGATAATACTATCATAGTTTAGCTTGATGCAAAGATTTTTCGAAAATACTAGATTTACCATTGGTAGATAAAAACACCATAATTTTTCTGGTCCTACGTTTAGAGGTGTTTTGTATGGCTACAAAAAAAAAGTGATTTCATTATGAAAATGCCATAGTTACGATGTACTAGACTTTTTACGCGTATAAATTGGCATAGAACAAGCGTGTTATTGAGTATGTTACAATATCCGCTGGAAAATGCTCATTTAATAGCTAGATATTGAAAAAAGTATTATTTCTTCGGTCTGCTTACATACAATTATGGCTTAAAAGAATTTATAATACCGATAGGCAGTAGCATAAAATCATGAAGTATACATAAAATTAGAATATTATAATTTTTTTTCGAATTGGCCAGGCAGTGATGAGTAACTTATGTAAGGTTTTATATTTAAACACATATAAAAATACTTTTAAAATACAAAACTAATTGATAACTTGACTCTTTTTCTTGAACACGCTTTCTACATGTTTAATTTAAAGCTTCGTGTCTGAGTATTACATGTAAGTGATATACGTCTCTCCATATCCTGTAAAACAATTGAATATGTAATGCAGGCGTGACTGTGAACTTCCAGAACTATTTATTTTGTCAATAGTTCCACCGATATTGTTCTCTCGACAGCAAATGAAAAGCTAGCGAGCGTCTCTCTGAATTATGTCGACGATATTTGCGCCTCCTGTCGGCATTAAGAAACATCTGCATAGCACTTACTGATAAAAGCGTCCAATCTAGTATTCCTTATCTAACGGGTAACGAATTCGTAATATAGCATTTTCAAGGGTTTTATTTTTATTTAATTGTCAACGATATAGTTTTTGAGTTCTAGCAAAAATTTAAAATTTATTATATTTTTTGAAGTATACACATATCTATATAGATACATAATTAGGAACGTCTTAGATATGTAATTATTATTTCAATACAAGTGATTGTAAGTTTTCTGCCAACAAGATACACACTTATAACAGAAAGTTTCATTGATGAAATGCATTAAAAATATAAAAACATTATTTTATGTGAAAACCGCATATGTTTATGATTGTAAATACGTTTGCAGAGCAACACGAATGTATTACAACAGTTTACCAAACTTTTTCAAAATTGTATAATAAACATTAAAGCAAGTGTGAACATGCATTAGTGAAGCCCAATCGACTCAGGAACGGCGAATAACCAAAGGTGGAAGCCAGCAAAACCTGAATTTGGAGTTAATTAACACGCTCAAGTATACGACCTACCTTCATCTCTCGAGTCGCGAAACTTTATCGCTCTTTCATTAGAGATGGAAATACTAATATTTTGCAGAAAATTCAAACAAATAAATGTAGATCAATAACGTAAGAATGCATTAAAGAAATTTTGTAGCTGTGCATATGATTTGGAGGCTATGATTACAAATTTTAAAGTATATTCTGCGAAAGCTGTATGTCATTGTTCTAGCAAAAATAAAATGTTTTGTAACATTACTAAATTAAAGAAATTTATGCAAAAACGAATTAATGATATTTTTAAAAATAAAAAATATATCGCGTGCCATACGACAATCTTTTGCTCAATCAATCAAACCCCTCTTCAAAAATAGGATTGCTTTGTCATCGTGTTAGTCAAGCAATTTGAAAAAAATATGAAAATATCTCTTTGATTCAGAAATTTGATGATGGGGTAAGTCGCAATATGTTTTGACAGTATTAAATAATGTAGATTTGAAATAAACACAATATATATTTTTACTTACGCCCTCATATATCACGCTGCAAAAGCTTTCAGTTTTGTTAAAATACATTGCTTTTTTTAAAAAAAATTTTCTTATTTTACGTCAGGTTAATGAACTCATTTGAAATATTTGCATGAATTAGTCTAGGGTGTTATCTCGTATATTTGTTCCAAGCGATCAAAAAAATACTATCTGTAATACAGATATTGTCGATGAAAGAATTTAGATTTATTTAGCATCTCTATTAGTGAAAATATTTTAATGTCGCGGGTTGCATAAAGTGGAACTTTGAAATTGCGACCCTTTCAGCGTTCAGTTTTCAGCGGTGCAGCGTTTACTGTGCATAAATAAGCAGTTTGTTTCACCGCCTCACTGCATTTTGACGCTGCAAATTGATTAAGGACATTTCACCTCCTGCTCGAGAACTTCACTTGGGTGGTGCTCAAGTATTTATGGTCGTGAAAATTTTTAGATGTATAAAAAATTGGTAAAGAATGTGAAATATACAAGTAATTTATTTTCAATGTCATTGCAGTTCAAATCTATTTCTTCAGTTATTTTTTATAATGACTAATACACATTTATTACACTTTGGTAATTTGATTGATGCCTAATGAATTTCTCAAAAATCTATCCAATACTTTTAAGTAACAAACTTAACTGTTATACAATTTATATGATATTAAACTAACCTGACAGACTACAAATAATACCTAAAAAAATAAATAAAACGAAAATGCATACCTAAAAATCTCACACATCTTGAGGTAAAGGAGATTTTTGAATAATTTTAAACGATATTTTACAAGAATATAGTTTTGAGAAACTTGATAAAATTGTATCTGGTGTAAGCGAATAAAATAAATTGCGTGTAATAAAATAAACTAACATACCAATTCCAATTTTAATAATATTTTTTATCAAGAGTGTTGCAGTTTTTGAAAGCTTATAGCATATTCCAGAAGCATTTTCGAGTGAAAAAAACACTTTTGCATTTGACATAAAGAGTGTTTTAAAATTGACATGGCTTTTGGAATGGCCGTGTTTGTTTATGCAGTTAACTGGCTGTAAAAATAACACGCAAAGTGCGCTGTTAAAATTCTAACAATGGCACTTTAGTTTATGGCGTCTGTACTAAGATTTGCATAAAATATACCCCGGAAAAGCGAATTTTGCTAAGAAAAGTAAGCTTTAATTGACAGCTTTAAAAAAATGCTAACTTTATAATTAAATTTAAAATTAATGACTTTTTAATTCTAAATAAATTTGTGTACAACTGAGTCAAATAAAGATTTTAAAGAGCTAAGGAACAATAGTATGCATGCGAAATAAATTGCTTATATAGTATCATGAATTTATTTTGACTAAGAAGTAGATTTCTTTCGCATTTTAATTTCTAAATAACTTTCATTGTTTGTTTTAATTTGGCATAATTCTAGTTTTAAGCCAACCAAACTTGGAACTATTGCGAAAAAAAAAGTTATCATATATTGCTATTTTTACATTTTTGAAATTCATACAATATTAACTATCTTCTCTAGTAGAGGCGTTGATGTCAATTTTGATATCTAGTTGACATTGCTCTTAAAAATATTGAAATTTTTAAAATACAAAATCAGTTACAGTTATTTAGTAAATGTAAAATCAAGTTGAAAACACCATCAAAGCAATGATTTCGTTAATTCAAAAATATTTCGAAATCATTTGGTTATTCTTTAATTTTGATTAACACTGAACGCACTTATGTTTATGGATAAAATATAATTAATAAATATATATTAGTTTTTGTTTATGATGAAAACTTTGTAATTCAATTTAAGCTTTTTATGGTCAATGTGGAAATTCAATTTTAGTGGCAGTTCCTGTTAATAAGCAACTTTCATAAACTTTAGAGTTCACACCAAACTTCTCTAAGGCACTTGCGTCTGATTTCTGAATTTGGCCGTACGTATTTGAATAACTGACGCAGTGTTCGTGGATAATTTTGCTCTCCTATTCAAAATACATAAACACCCCAGAGCAGTAGGCCCGGAAATTTTGCGCCATGAAAATATTTGTTGAAGACGATGTTAGGAAAACAAGTAATTTGTGTTGTTTAACAACTATCGTATAATAAATTCTGTTAAACTATTACCTTCGAAAATATTACATCTTGTACCGAGAATGTATGTTCAAGACAGATTTAGAAAGTTTTGGCTATGATAATATGAGCTTATATGCTTTTATCATGTGCGATTCATTCAATACAAAAAATGCTTATTTAACTTTCAACTTTTGATGGGCAGCGGATTTATTAGTAAAAAATGTAATATATTCGTACATTCTTTTTTAAATAATTTTTGAAAAACTTTTAATTTATAACATAACTGAATTGATCAAATCACTTAATGACAAAAATCAAAGGCTTGCAGTTCTTAGAAGAAAAACCTTTTTAATAGATTTATTGATGGTGTCATTCATTTCCATCCCAACAATTCTATCTTTAATTCTAGAGCAGGATTAAGAAAAATCTTCACATTGAAAAACTTCTTTTTCATTTCAAATCTCAAATCAAGTATTACTAATATTCATATCTTGCTCTGCTAATCCTCAATGCCGACAAAATCAGACTGCACGTTTTTTTAATAGAAGATAGATTTTGCCAGTCCACATCACATAGTATGTAATGTATGTTATAAAGCTTGGAAAATACATGTTTTGCTAAAAATTTGTTCGTGAATTCTTGAGCTAAGAATCTGGGTTCCTTATATTAACCGCAAATACATTTTCCGACGATGAGGTGACTCAAGTGTTCAGGTTTGCTTGGTATTTTTCAGAATGTGGTGCAAATAGTGAAAATTGTTCTTCTTGTTAGATTAATATCTTTATATGAATATTTCAATTTTATAAAGATAGAATTATTTCAATATAAACATAAATAACAAATTTTGTCAGTAGTGATACCGTTATTAAAAATAGCTAAAGCCATAAAATATGTATGTGATAATGATCGAACCCAATGTTTTGTATACAATAAAAATATTATAGTACAGCATAAATCAGAATTATGTAAAGATTCATTTTTTACGATCGGAGGAGAAAAAATCGATATTAAAAGGAAATCATTGCCAAAAAAAATCAATAATTTAAATTGTCCATGTCTGTTAATAAAATAATAAAAAAATAAATAAAAAACTAATGTGTTTTAAATATTTTAAGATTTGACCATCAATAAAAAATTTAAAAAAAATATACAACGATTCACATAAAGATAAAAGAACTGAATCAACTGATCTAAGACGCCCCTAATTTTAATATTATAAACTTGTCAAAATACAGTGGTCTATATATTTATTTAAATATAGTGCATTTCCATCAAGAAGTGACAGTCAATACATTAAAAATAACAACGATTATACAAACTGTAAAAAGTATATACTTTATCTACTTTGTTATTTTTCTCGTTGAGTTAGTTGCATCTAGAAACACACTTAGTAGCATAACAAATCCACCAATTTTAAAGTATGTTAAATAAATAATATAAAAAGTATGACAATAAGACGTTGAAAAATATTTTTATTTTTTTTATTTACAAAACATACAAGTGCTTTTGTTAGCGTATGTATACTATTGTATATTTTCGTGATTCTGAAGCAATTATTATCCTTACTATAATGAGTATAAAATACCCCTTCGGTGGTATATATAATGATATGTTGAATAAGTGTATGCATAAGAAACGCTATGATAAAAATGGATTGATGACTTTTTATAATCACGTTAAAAGGTCATTATTATTACCAGTTTAATATTCAGTACAAATGGCTCGTAATATTTTTTAGCTAAGCGAAGAAAATAAATTAAATGTGAAGTACGCCAATCCAGTGCACAGTTCATGCGCCTTAATAATTGAAAGCAGTTTTATTCAGATTAGCAATGCCCTAAAATGCTTTCGGCTGGGGAGAAACGAGATGTGAATATTTTAAATCGATCGGAAAGTTTTTAATCACGAGACTCCGGCAACTGAGGACGTGCCGAGAATTCCACCTGACTCCGTGTCACTGACGCCTAATTCAATTAAATCGTTAGCGACGGTTGCGCTTTTTGGAACTTTTCTCCGCAGTAGAGCTTTTGAATGCGTGTCCAGATGGTAACGCATTTTTTTGAAAATACACCAGTGTTAGTTCACGAGCAAATAAATTGACTCAAAAAAAAAAAAACATTTTTTACGTTATAATGAAATAATATACACGTGGATTGGTGATAAATAATTTATTTTTAAACTTTAAAAGACTGCGGTTTATTAACTGTTTCTGATAATTTTAAGTCACGGTGAAAAAATAGCAATGTATTTTAGTTCTACAATTTTTATAAGGTATAGTTGATAGCTATTTTGGCTCACGCCATCGTCAGAACTATGCTATTTTTCTCACCGTGTTATAATAATGTTCTACCAAGTAAATGCCAATTCGATCAATATAACTTTAAGTTATTACCGTAGATATAAAAAAAGATTTTTTAACAAATTTTATACTTTTGTTTGTCACAGCGCTTAGAATAACTCAAAAATAAATATTTTTTAATTTCTTTGTTTGAGAGATAAGAGGGAGAGAGGTTCAGTAGTCCCATAAGACATATGGAGATTAGTCATCTGTCTTGCTTTAAATGTTATTTTTTATAAACTGATTGGTTATAAAGAATTTTTATATTTGTGTATGAATCCGATGGTATTCGTTAAAGAAACTTTATTATTACTGTTCCTATATGAAGTATTTCTACGCTTTCTAGCACAAAGTATTATATAGGAAACATTTTTGTATCATAATCATTAAACAAGCGATATCAAAAACTCTTTTGTGCCAGGTTGTTTACGATATGGAAGCCGAATAGCTGTACACGTTAAAGCATATCCGTTAAAAGTAATTTTCGTTTAAATACACAAGAAAATCTTCTCTTTGAAACATATCCACAGCACATTATTGTAAATATTATATAAAGTATAACCGTATATTTATCTAGCTCGCAAACTTACATCATACTCAAAATTTTATGCGTCCGATAAAATGAGGCATTTTCACATCATGTTTATCATGATGTGAAAACTTTTTTAACGTAATCGTTTCACTCGCTTTGTTGCTGTGTATATATGATTTGATGAAAGGTAAATGAAGCTATTTCTATTGAACATCAATGAAGGAAAGTGAAATAAAAATTCAAAAGAGCTTAGTGGCAGGCAACCAATAATATTGTTTTTAGAAATCATTTCTACTTCAAATTCAAAATTTAATCAAACATACATAATGAAGATTACTTTGGGAAACATTCTACTAGCAACTCTTATTGTCCAGTATGGGAAGAGTTTAAAAAATCAAAGGTCTATATTTCACTGTTCAAGAATTCTTTGAAATATGTATGAATGAAAGAATAAAAAAATTTAAGCTGGAATATTTACTGGAAAAAGAAATGTTTAAAATGGAGCTTTATTAATAGTCACAGGAAACCAAGCCAAAAAAACACTGATATTATATTTTCCGGTTTATTTTAAGCTTTGGGTATCAAAATTGACACTTAAATAAAAAAAAATCAGGAGGTTTTTAATTTTTTGTTTAAAAAACAACATGTTGTCGATTCAAAAAACGTAATATGTATGTCAAAAAAATGAGTAATCAATCTTGAAATTTTTTCATTATCACTGGTTAAATGTGTAAAAAAAACAAAATTCTTTTTTCGTAGTATTTCGTTGTTAAATACTTACAAAATTACTAGTATTAGATATAACACGTATCTATAAATAAAAGTGTTGCAGTAAATAAATCCAATTTATCTCTTTTAAGTTGCCAACATAATTGCAGAATTCATGCCTTCTCATGCATAACGTCCGAGTATTTACACTATTTCTGTTAGCTTTAGACAATAATAGCCTACTGGCAGCTTTGTAATAGAAGCTAGTGTTTGCTACACAAAGCTCTTTATCTCTATCAATTTTTTATAGGGCGAGCAATATGAGCGATTCGAAGAATAATACATTTTATTTTGCACCCGGTGTAATATTTTTGGATTATCAAAATAATGTGATATTAAGGGTATCAAGTGATCATATGTTATTCCAAACATTTATACTTTTTTATATTGAATGTGTAGAGGCTAAAAAATAATCATATTTTAAAGATATTTGTGAAATTGAAAATTGTGTTTTTGATGACCGCAATAAGATTTTTTATTTTGGGACGGTTTTCAATAATTTTATATATTTTGATCATTTCGTAGTTAATAGTTCGTATTTAATTAACCACTTTATTTTTATGAAATTTTTGTAAGAATTGTTTACAGAAATCTTTTGTTTTGCATACTTTTAATAAAACAAAAATAAGCCATCATTGACACAATATATATGTTAGATTGTCATAATTTTTCATATTACTTTCAAATGTGAACTTTTAATTAAGCACATACTGTTTATTTATCAAAAATTATAAGTTGTTTTTGTAAACAAACTTTTTCTCCTCGTGTGAAATAATATAAAATAATCGAACGTTCTTTTGCTTGCATATATTGTAATTTAGATACAAGTATGTGACGTGGGGCGAGCGAGTCAAAACCTCTCTACTCAAACCAGAAAGAAGTCTTTCTCTCATAAATATCAGACACATTAAACCTAACTAAGCTTCTTAATGTATGAAAACATCTGAAGGGACGACTTTGGATTATGTGTTGAGCTGACATTTGTTTCTTTGATGTTTGAAATTGTTGTACGAAGTAAGTAAAGTAAAGTGTCGAAAATATACTGTTAAAAGTTGTAAAAACATATTTATAAATGAAACTTCAAGGTGGGTCACTGAATATAAGTTTTGATGGAAAAAAATATAAAATTTTAAAATGTCGCAGGACAATTGATAGGAATCTATGTAATCTATTTTGTATACTTACTATGTAGATAATAATTGTAGAAAATAGTTTTAATGTCGATAAAGATCTAAAAATAGTTAGCAAATCTTATATTAAATGTCCTCAAAATATGAACTAAATAAGTTATTCGAAAAAAGTATAACAAGTATTTTTTTTTGTCAAAATCAAAAATATTGTGTATTGAACCATAGGTATCGAATAATATCGAAAACTCTTTCTACTAAAAATATTGTGTTGATAGTGTATAGTATCAAACCAATTATATTATATTTTTATTTTACTGAATAATGCATTAGAAATTTGAATGATCCGAAATGATACCTAAGACCAATTTTGTTCTAACTTGCTCTGAAAAAGTGAACAAATTAATTATCTAGCACGAATCAAATTTTATCAGTGGCAGTGAAGTCAAACTCAATAATGAATACAATTATCGTAAAAAGTTTTAAAAGTGTTGTCAAAAAAAAATATTCTTTTTAAAAATCACGTATTTATTTTCAAATCAATGTATGTTTTATTCATTACAATATATCAGAATCATAAAAATGATTCACTGAACCGACAAACTAAACAAGCGCGTCGTAATGGTTTATCTATCAAATTTTGCATTGCATGTTTCAGAAGATGAATGTATTTGGTATCGTTAATCGTAGAGATTGACAGAGAGAGACAATTGATCGTTTGTAATATATGTTGCATTTGAAGTATAAATCTTCCCATCAGAAAAAAATCATCTTTAATCTTTTACTTACTTTTCCGTATTTTAAGCAATGATAAAACATTTTTTGGTAATATTTCAATTGTATATTTATAAACAGGACCGTTTTCGAGCGAGCAATATTAAATGAGAAAAACTGGTTGACACATTAGAAGTCACTTGTTCAAATCAAATGTCGGTGGTATCTGGATTTCAATGGTTAGCGTTCTACACAAAATATTAGTGTAGATTCAATTATCGATATTTTTGACATCGATTTATTTTATAGGATTTTTCAGATTCAAAAATATTTAGTGGATTAGCAATTATTAGATAAAATAATAGAATATTAAAGAAGAATATTGAAAAATGGTAATATATATATATTTATGTATTTATTATAGCTTATTGACATATGTTTCGATAAATACTATGTTTTAATAATAATATAAACAATGTGTTATAAATTGCACATCAGCAAATACAATCTGTAAAGCAAATTTTTGATGAAAGGAATAATTTAGAAGAGGTTCATTTTACAGTTCGCTACCTAAGACTAATTGAAAATATTTTAGATGATATTTTTGAAGACAAATAATTACGTGGGATCTCAGAAAATATGAATACGTTGTCGCTTTGATTTTATTCTCAAATTTACATACAATTCTGCATGAGGTGTTTTCTCCCCTCTTATAAAAGACAGAACGCCTCCTTTAATTTTCATTATTTTACAAATTGACGTTAAATATTTACTTTGTATGTATATCAAGTATCTACGTATTTAACAATATAAAGCACATAACAAGGGAAAAGGCAGTGGCGTAATTATAAGAGGACGGGTTATAATTTATTTAGAATTCGTGAAAACTTAACTTTTGTTCATATTGTTTATCATTGTATGACATAATATGTCACATATGAGTTTTAATTGACGTCTTAAAATTTGAAATTTCTGTTTCATTTATTTATAAAAATATTCTTTGATACTATTTAATTGTTTTTGAAAAACTCAAAGAAATGTCATTTATTTGGTAGTTGCTTAGTAAATACATATTCAAATTAAAATGAAAAATTATGTTTGAATTGTTACAACTTTGTACGATTCAACATGTTTTGTCACTAACGACTCCAGTTTCGCCTTTTGGCATCTTCAGTTAGTGACAAAATATGTGGAATCGTACAAAGTTGTAACAATTCAAATTTGATATTGAAATTCCATCAAGCACCTTCAGTCGACATCATCAATCATAGAAAAAGTATGTAACACGGTGAAAAAAATAGCAATGTATTTAAGTTCGACAAAATTATTTTTTTAAATATAGTTCTGACGATGGCGTGAGTTGAAATAGCTTTATTTTAAAAAATAATTTTGTAGAACTAAAATACATTTGCTATTTTTCACCGTGTTATAATGGAGTTCTACCAAGTGTATGCCAATTCAATCAATAAAAATATGTATTTCAGTCTATATGTGTTGCATATATGTTTAAGGCAAAATGTCTGAATTGTTGCTTTCGACGATGCTTTAAATTAGGCTTTAAGAAAAATAGATCTGAAAGAAACTTTAATTCGCCAGTCAATCGAGAATTACTGATAATCATGGTAATGACTCCGTTGATGCAGAATGTCGAGAACGCCAATGAATGGAGGCCACAGTAACCCTTCCCCCGGCGCAGTCTAATGCGAAGAGTTGGGTAAAATATGTGGCATTCGGAACAAAGAGAAACGTCATTATCGGAGCGGTGGAGCAATCAACATGCTGGAGTGGAGGGAAATGAGGAAAATGGAAGGCCGGGGTGCATTGGGGTTGTGTCAATACGTATTCGAGTAGTTTACACTTCACCACCTACCGTTAATGAAATGGTTAGATGTAATTTAATCGAAAAATTTAAGACGGAGATATTTTTTTTATTAAAATAATTTCTGCTTAGTGACAGACAGTAATATGTTTGTACAAACAATTATCATGCTTGAAAAAAACTTTGACTTTCAATTTTTTGTGCGATTTCATTCAATTTTAGCATCCTAATCTGTTGCATATATTAAGAATCATAAAAATGAAACAATGTTTTGAACGAAATAACATATTTGCCTATTGACGGCCTCACCATATATCACAATTTGCTAAGTGAAATTGTTTATTTTATAATTTTATTATCATAATTGCGTCAATCAAGTCATGAAGTATAACTTTCAGCAAGAAAATTGGACATTATAGCATTTAAATATAATATAATATTATGCCGAAAATTTGACAAAATATTGTGTATTCAGTTGTATATAAAACAAATAAGCATTTAAAAATTGTATGCAATATATATATTTGAGTTAGAAATGAATGTTGAAGTAATGATCAAACGATTTAATTTCATTTTCAATTCAAAAATATTGAAATCGGAAAATGAAAATATTAATTCTGCGATTCGTAGTGAAATTCAACTGTCATTATATTGAATTAATACAGTATAATTATTTGTGTTCATTCAATTAAAATCACGTAAAACCCAATTAAAATTGATATAGTATTAATTCCTTGAAATATGATTGAAGCGACATTTAGATGTAATCTCGAAGAGGGACGCCTTCGTTCAGCGTTCACCGTTCAGTACACCCACCATTGCAGATTGAAAAGCTCAAAAACCTCCGCCTTATAATCGAAGACTAAACAAGTGGAAGGTCTAATGGCCTGAATGCGCCTTTCCTGCAGATAATTGAATTTGGACGCTCTTTATAATTTAATAATTCTTATCCTTCTAGAAAAATAAACTTGATTACCGGAAAAGAAGAAGAAAAACGAAAGAAGTTTAAGAAAGTTCAAATGACTACGGCTACGAAGGAGAGCTTTCCCTGTGAAGGCTATATAATTTCCAACAACAAAAGTAAATTTGATTATCCGCTTTGATCTATATTTTCATTTGATAAAATGTTTTCCTTTGTGGGAAAGCCTGTTTGATAAAAAATGCTCAGATTTATAAGGAGATATCGAATACACGAAATAGAATTAATTGCTTGTCAGGTACGGTGAATATATTATTTCGTTTACATCATTATTGCTACAAAGTAAAATGTACAATATCTGCCGTAAAATAATCTAATGTATTTATTATTACAGAAGCGGGTAAAACCAATCCTTTTTAATCTTTGATTTTTCATAATGTTAATTGAATATAAGTTATCTTATGAACATTTAATATAAAAATCTTTTTAATATTTAACAGCGAGTATCACAATAAGTATGCTTGTGAAAAAATCTCCAGGATTAAATATTAGAAAAACATAACACTTATTCGAGTATATTTATACCAATTTAAATGAGTAAAAGTGACAGATACGCTTGTATAAAGCTTATGCCATGAACGGTTGTTCCATGCAGTTTTGTTTCGGAAAGCTATATCATGAATATTTAGTTGTTTATAAACAAATGTGACCATAAAATAATCTGGTGGCCGAAGGTCAACCAACAAATAACATTTTGTTAGTATACATTCAATAGCGCCGGATGTTTTTATTATTTGGTCTATAAAAAAGTTTATCAATTTTATTCATCTCATTCGTGTTTATGGTGCGCTTTTATATGAATTTAAACGAATGGTGGACGCTAAAAAAAAGATTTAATTAAAGTTTTATTGTTTACGGTTTAAGATACGCCAGTTTGCGTAGATACATAATATCCGCAAAAGTTTTAATGAGCTTTAAAGAAATACACGAAGTAACAAAATACCGCATCAATACAGCGCCGTAGTTAGATAATAAACCTGGCAAGTATAATAAAACCGGCTTCGAGTGAAAAGCTTGAGATTCACTTTACCGGCAAGTTCAGGTGCCTCTGTAGAATGTTTCAGTGGTGTTAAGCCAGCGGATTGTGAGACTGAAAACGAAATATTTTTGAACCACCGATTTATATTTTCAATTGAAGAAAAAATATTGTTTTATATGAGCTGAAATACAAAAAAGTTCCGTGCGTTTTGCCAAACTTCATAAAAGTTTTTTTTGTATTTTTGTTAATAAAAGATTTATTGCTAATTAAAAACTTGTCAAAGAAATATTGTCATCTAAAAAAAGAGTTATTAAGTGGAGTTATTATTAGCAACTGACCTCTCTGAATAAACTGGAGAAATAAAATATATACCTAAACGTGTAAAATTTATATTAACAATAAGTTTTATTTATTATGATAATATCAACCAAAAAATGTGTTATATGTTTATCTGTGTATTTTCTAAGAAATTCTAAAAAAACATAACATTCATGATAAATACAAATGTTTGTCTGTGAACTTCATGTCTATTTTATTATGATGTAAACATAATAATAATAATGACAGGTTGCGAAGGACTTTTATTTTAATATCGTCAGGCTATCGCCAAATGGTTATGACTTAAATATATTATACAAGTCAGATCAATTATTTTTATGTCAATAATAAATTTTGAGAATCTAAAGAATTAGTTATTCATAAAATAGAAAAATAACAGTATGGCAGGTAAACAGAGAACTAAAATTGACTAAAATATTTTTTTGTTTGTATTAAACATGACAACAAGTGATATACAAGTCCAATAAGTCCTAATTGTCCAAATTAATTTTCTAGTCAATCATTCATCAGGTAATGTAAATAATGGGGTGCGGCTCAAACTATTTTGTATTGAAAAAATTGCATATTCATTGAAATGAATTATTCATGCTAAACGGGATGGTTATTGATTACAACAGTGCATGTTTTGGTAGCATCGATCGGCAATAGTTGTGCCGCTCTGCAATAGCCAATGCAAAGGCCCTCTGGTTCTTTCCACTCTATATTTGGCCAAATTCCAAGACAGACTTTATGAAAACAGCCAACACTAGAAAATTCTATACCTGTACGTAGACTTTTCCGATTTTCTCCGTATTATTTCTTTTGTTTTGCTTCGTTTTCGTGGAAAAATATTTGCGTAGCTACACATTCAGTGATAATTTGAAGAAAAAAAAACAGCAGAAAAAGTTACTTTGTTTTGACTCATATAAAAGATTCTCACATTTAAAAAATCACTGGCTACTTTTTCTAATTCAAAAAAGTTTTGTAAATGTATATTTTTATAATTTTCTGTTATTTTTGTTTATTTCTGAATGCTAAAAACAGACTTTTTAAAAGCATTTGTTTTTAGCGAACTACTTTTTTAAACGTGTTATAATTCGTAACCAGGGTTTTGTCCTTCAGCATACTATTACGTATGTACTTAATGGAATGCATAACAATTAAACGATTCAAATCTTTAATTAAAATTGTATCAGATATATTCAGTCAATATTTAAAAATGATTCAAAATAAATTAAAATAATTCTTTTCATGCACATATATAACGAATTTTTTGTAGAATTGTGGACATCTATTTAATATTATAATGCAAATTTTTCGATTTTTATTTTCAGATATAGAAAAAATCACTCAATATAACGTATTGAAGGAAATGTATTTAAAAATTAAATGAAATAATAGTGATTTGTGCGTTCTTAAATCAAAAGAAAATATCAGTATCTAAATTGTATTTGATTAAATATCGTAAGAAAATTAATGTATTCCTGCCACTTACCTCGAACAAACACGACATCATTTTTAATCTCATTTAAGTACCGTAATGATTTACGGAATCAATTATATGTAGTCTCTTCATAAACTGCTAACAATAATTAATATATTGTGCTACAATGGATGAAATAAGTTAATCAAAAAAAATCTAGGTTGGCTAGATGTTAATGGTCAAAATATTTTCAATCATGCATTACAATTGCGAAAAAAGCCATTAAAATACTGTCAATATTCAACTTAAAAACTATGAAGTTAATGAATGTTGAATGTCGCTTTAGTGGAGAGTTGGCTTTTTTTTAATTATCGACATCTACTAGCGCTGTAAAACATTAATTAAATTTGATGGAATCGATAATAAAGAAAAAGCTTTTATAAAAATTACACACATTAATCAATTTTAAATGTTGATTAGATTGAAACATAAATGCATCGCTTTTTTTAAAAGGACGTAAATTTGAATATAGATAAAGGATCATTCCTTGTGTATGGAGCATATATATAAATACAAAAGAAATGTTAAAATAAAAATGGCGATGAATATTGCCTTGTAATCGTTTTATTGTTATTTCAATATTTTAAATAAATTTGTTAATAATTGTGATAAGAAACATGGTGCTTAAAATATATTGGTGTTTCATATATTAAATATTTTATTAAACTTGATAACTTTTGTTAGATGGAGCAAAACGAATGTGGAGGAATTGAAAACATCTATTATGAAATATCAATACGTTATTAGGTAACTAAATGATTTGTATTGAATCTTCGCTGTATAAACAATAAATTATGCCATATACCCGAAGCTTTCCCAGTAAAATCAACGGTGTATTTATTGTGTAAATATTTGACGAATAGAGTTAAAAATTAGTTTGGCGTGGTTAAAAAAATATTTAAACAAGTGCTAATTCCAAAATAGCTACATAAATATTAATTTATAAACCTGTCACCTATTCCTCGCCATTGTTTGCGTTTGCAACCTCTCCCTCGACTTATCGGCACGGTTGTGTTTATGTGTCAACACTTTTTCTCATTAATCAAATTTTTATTACATTATATTTTATGAAAACTGTCGGCTAAATAGGAAAGTCGCGTTGAGTTTTAGCATAAATGCCGATCAGAGTGTGTAAAAAATGTTTAACTTAGTCGCGATGACTGTTTGATAAATATATTAGAAAAGTCAAAAAACAAAGAAATTGCTAGCTCATTCATTTATACAACGTTTTCGTATCCTATTTAGTTAATTATTAACTCCGTTATAAAAAAATATAAATCGCATGAGATATTACTAAAGTTAATTTAAAGTTAAAACCATACTCTTAAATATGACATTGCCCACTTTCATCTACCTCAAAAAAATAAGATTCAATATAATTTGTCAATAATTTTGTTCAATGTTATTCCTTTTAAAACATATTTCAAATTTAAAATCAATTTCGGTTTAATTTTCGATGTTAGATTAGTAAACATTAATTTTGAAAACGTTGTTAAAATTTTATTTTTAAATCATTTAACTTCGCTTAGGTATATTTTGTTTGAATACCAGTAAATTATTCATTTTGTTCTTGAACCCTTATTTTGCATAAATGGTATTTATTAACTATCAATTATAATAAATGGTCTTGTTTTCTTTGCGGTATAATACTTGCGACGGGCGGAACCAGTTGTGATTATTTTTTTATTCAACTGTGGAAATAGTACTAAAATATTGAATTTTTTGAATGATAAATAAAACGTTTTTGACGTGACAACGTCTTATAAATCGATGAACGCCCGCTGCACGCACGAAAAAACATGACTCATTGTCCCGTTTGTAGCGTTATGCCGAAGGCAAGCGTGCGAGCGAGAGCGCGGATAAGCGATAGAGAGGCACGATCGGCCTACCGTTCGGATTGTGCCGCATCTATCTCTCTTCCACTCGATTGGTCGATGCGTCTGAGTAGAAAAGAGACAGCGGCAGCACACAACTTATACACCTACAGTACCTACACGTGATCTGTTTACAACTGTTTATAAAGTGAAGTGAAATGCTAATGTGGTTTTCATTGTTTATATCACAACAACAATTGCGGCAAAAAAGGTAATTAATTCTTGCATATTAAAAATCTGATTAACGTATAACAAATATACTTTTAACAATAAATTATCAACGATTTGTTTCAGAAAAAAAATTGTAGATTTCATTTCAGTCCTTCTTCGTATCCATACAAAATAATGATAATTCAATAAAAATGATTCCATTTTATTCATAAAAGTATGCAATCATTTCATCAATGTTTTCTTATGACGTTGTCACGTTAAACTATCGTCCGTAAACCGACTTTACAGACAACCAATTTTTTTATATTATATTTATAGTTGTGGATTATAATAAATGAGTGCTTTATTTATATGAGCAATATACTAAATTTATGATTTATATGAGCAAGTAAAGCTACAAAGACAAATTTGATGGATGGATAGTAAAAAACGTGAAGATTTATGGTTTAAAATATTTTCGGTGAAGCGCATATTATACGCGTAAAAAGTCTTGTAAAATCGATTAACGTGTTTACACGATTCTATTTCAGAAAACTTGAGATTCCCATAACTTAAAAATATTGTAGATAAACCACAATCAAATTAATAATTTTCACTACTATCCTTCAAATGTAAAGGTTTTTAAAACATTCTTTTATATTCCATTACTTAAAATATTTTTTTAGAAGTAATTAATAATGTAATTTTTACTATTAATAAGTATGTTGATTGAAGTTCACGTTTTTTCGTATTATGGAAATTGATTTTACCATTTTCGGTAGATTAGGCGGTAACTTGCGGTAGTTTATTTCAATTTAAAATTTAAAGTATCTTTGATTATTCCTCGTATTGTGTCACTAATTGCGACACGTGTTTCACGTCTTTAAGGGGCAACCTCAGATTGAATATCGAAAAAATTGCTTATGTGATGAACTTACAAAGCACGTGTCACAATTTGTAACACAATACATGGAATAATCAATGCTATTTTAAGTGTTTTTTCCATTTCCATTCCATAAATTATATGTATATTTATCAATTTTACTTCCCGAAAAATGAAGAAATAAAAGAAATATAAAATCTTAAGAATAATTTTTTTTTTTTAAATATAAATGGAGAGTTTACTTATGTTATTGAAATAACATCTCTATTTATTATATTACCAAAATAATAATACTTTCAAATAGACGATGGCATTGTAATAATAAACGTTCCCTCTATAGTGATTAAATATTTATGTGAATGTTTTATTTTGACTTTTTATTATTTTTTTAGCTTATATCTCTACAAAGGTATCCATAAATAATAAAAGGCATTACTGGCAAAATTAAGTTTTTTGAAGTAAAAACAATACTGGAGTTGACGAAAGAAAAAAAACAAGAACTCTTGTGAGTTTTCAAAGACAGCAATTCAAAAGTTCTTTTTGAAAATTTATTTTTATCCAAGAGAATTGGCAATATTAATACTTTTCATACCTTTGAATCTAAAGTACTAAACTTGTATCGGCATTCAGATTACCTTGTGAAAATTTTAAAATTCAAAATGTGAGCCTCATCGATTTGTTGGAAGTTTTAAAAGAAAAATGATGCTAAAATATATGATAAAACGGCCCACGTCTTTATTTATTGCCTTCATCTAGCCTCTTACATGATGGCGTTAAAGTGAAAAAACGAAACATGAGCTATTTTTTTTTTTTTTTTTTATATTTTTGATTTGCTCATTCAATTAATTAAAAAAAAAAATACTACATACTTAATATATTTGTTTACCGATAACGCAAATCAATGCCTAGATATTTACGCTTTTTTTGTATAGATCTGAAAGTCGTTTTTAAAATTATTTTTTTTTTCAAAATAAATCGAATTTCCGTTTGTAGAAAACAAATTTATAAAATATTACAATCTGGTATTTTTTAAGTATTTTGATGAATTAGAATAAAACGGTTTGCTTGAAAGCGTTCTGAATATCAAATACGAAGCCTCAATAATTCCAAAACATTATAGTTCAAGTAGAATTACAAGCCTAGATAACGTGAACTTACTTAATATAACTTTCTTAAAACTATTGATAATTAAAATATTTTTTTTTTATTTTCGAGCAAAATGTAACTCAACACTTGTGAATGGAATCGTACCATCGTAAACCGTGTTATAATTCAGGATGGTGCTGATCAATACGCGCCCTTACTTCGATATTTCTTTGTCATGTTAAGAGGGTCTCTGATAGGCTGTGTTCTCCAAAATCATTGAAACATCAAAGGAGGGAAAAAAAGTGAAGACGCGAGGAAGATGACTGATACGAAGATCATCTAAAGTTCACTTTCAATAATATTTTTATGGAAGACTTATTTATCGCTTTTTTTTATTAAAATTATTTTAATTAAAAAATCTAATTTAAAATTATTCAATATTTTTAAAAATCGAAATAATAATAAAATTGGACTTGGTTGACACCGCTATCGATTTCGCTTGCGGTGCTCACAGACTGGTTAGGTCGGACAGCTTTACGAATTGATTTTTCAATCGTGTTTCAAATTACGGATAGCAGTGATGTTTAAAATACCTTCTAAACTATCCAATTATAGAAATAACCCGTAAGGTGAGTAATAAGCTAATCTCTATCGTATCCTTATATCCGTATATTCTTCTTAAAAAGAGAGTTTGAGTAACTGGGTAACAAGCAGTGTAGATAGGAAAATTGCTTTTCACGAAAAAGCTCAAAACGATCGCATTTTTAACTGTCTAAAAAACATTAGGATACTTCAAAATTCTTAATTGTAAAAACATTGAAATAAAAAAAAAATATGATATAGCGTTGTATTTTTGGATAAAAATTGTATTTATTTTCACTAAGCTTAAGCCTTTGTTAGTTAAGTTAATTGGATTTGTTATGAAGACTTGTCTAACAATATCTGATTTCTGAATTTTGAATAATTATTTCAATGAGAAAAAAATATAAACATAATTTTATTTTTAAGCAAAATAATAAGTAAATATGAACATTATCAAAAACTGAATGAATGACTTTAAATGAAGCACCGGTATTTTTAGATAAATTAATATTTTTTTCAATTAAAAATATTAATTATTCTTTCTTTTCAGTTGAGTTACGACTTAGAATTTTATAGTGTCTTGTGAAAAAAAATATGCTCGAAGGTATAATTATAAAAACTTTTCTTAAGTACAACGTCTTGCGGCATTCCTATAAATCTCCTCTCAATTTTCGTTAGATAAAGCTTCCCTAATCCGTTACCGAAGGGATTTTAGCGTTTTCATTACAAGGTAAATGATGTCTCCATGAACCAGGAATAAAACCCATTAAGCTTTTTTATTCGAATTTGCCCTAATTTCATCGCTTATTTGATTTTCTGTGGAATGAGGTTGTGAAAAGGAGCTCTGTAAAGGCTTTATTATGTTAGCCTTGGAAATTTTATGTCTATATTATAGAGATTTATTGGATTCACTTTTTGTCTAGATCATTCATTACTGTTTTATTGAAGCGTAGTCATAAATAATTAACTGTTTATTTAGGATCATGTTGATGTAAGTAGTAAATATTGATTAGATTCATTCATTGCAATATGATGTCAAATAAATACAAAATGGTTACATACGAGTATAACTATTAATTTCAATTGTTTACTTTCTCGCTGAGTGACAATTTTTAATTATAAGACATATTACATAATATATCTAACTTCCAGAGCAGCAAATATCAAAAAATTTCGATAATTTCAAATACAATAATAAAGGATTTTGAAATTGATTAAATAAACTGACGCTGTTTCAACTCAAAAACATAACCAAAAAACAAATAAAAGTTATGAATATCAAAGTTATAGATAAAAAAGGAAAACAGTTTAAATTAAATGTTTTTGTAAAGGTAAACGTGTTGTCGAAAATATTCGGGAAAGTCTATTGAAATCAACAAACGAATTATATACAGAAAACGATTCAAAATTTTTAGTAATAACAAAAAAAAATGCATGCAGAAGTGAAAAAGTTTTGTGTTCTTTTGATTACTAAAATGATCAAACAAATATATCATGTGTCGCTACGTAAATTGCACTTTGTTGTGCACATTGCATCTCCACTAATGAATGTTGAGCATCTGATAAACACGTTTTAATCTGTCGTCAAAAATATAATTAGATGTCTGACAAAAAAATCGTTACGAGATAAATGTTTTCTTTCCGTCATTTTGGAAATAAAAAATACTGTGATTTTAGTAAAAATATTCAACTTACCGTTTTAGTTGCAATACAACGGCAAAGCGTAAAATAGACTTGTACTTGTATACTCCAGGATAGGTGTATCTGACATCTCTTCGGTATGCTAGTAAATGTAACGATCAAGAAAGAAAGTACGCTTTCTTTTATGTCATTTAAATTATGACCGCTTATCAAATCCCATTACATGAGTAATGTGTCAGTTAATATTGATACCTTATGTCCAATAAGTTTATTGCGATAATCAATACACTGACATCTTTACTTATTCCTTATAGTATATTTGTCATACATGTATAACATAACATCTCTACGCAAAACTAAATATTTTCAGGACAGACTTTTACTCTATTATATTATACTGGATGATACTACTGAGCTAAATTTGATATTATATTATGCTTCGAAATTTTCAGTAGATCATTCATTACTTATTTATTTTTTTTGGAACATACACGTTACAAAAATTACAAGTAACAGTTGATTGCTTTCCTAACATCATAAATGTTTAAAAACTTTACATTTAAAAGTGAAAAAATAGATAAGACGAGAAAAAAAATAATAAGGATTTAAAAGAAGTCAACCAAGCAGATGCATGCAAAACTTATTTTGATTTGTTAAAAAATAATATTCGTCTAAGCTCACTCTCGTCCACGTGCAATTTGCGACATCCAAAGTAATACTGTTGGATATTGAAAATGCTCTTACCGTTGGCATCTTTATTGATAGATTGGTTCTATATTTTAGATGAACAGACAATTAATGTCCATGAAATATGGTCGAGTTTAGTTTTATGACCATTATTATTTGATGGACCATCAGTCCGCATTAATTCACGCCACATTAAAAATTATTGGCAATAATAGATCTATTAATAATATATATATACATATACAAACATGTAATTTTTCTAAACGGTCACTTTAAACTAATTCGCGCATTTGAATTATCAGTTAAAAAAGTCGTCAACCAATTTCAATACAAATTTGATTTTATAAACCGGATATAAAATTGGTAAACCTTTTAAAAGAGGACATTTTAATATTCAATATTATTTAAATAATGAATAAGAATTATTTGATAGTCATAAAAACACAATAACTTGGTAATAAAGTTTCCAAAGTCAAAAAATACACAAAAACAACGAAATACAATATTTTTGACCTGACTAAGTACTCACATTTGGTTGTTACGGCTATAAGACTATCTACGAGTACAGGCGGACGAGTGGTCCCATAAAGCGAACGTGGCGAGGTTTTCAAGTAAGATAGAACCTCTTCTAGGAAAAATCCTCAACTTCCGGAATGATGCATAAATTTATTGAAAGTTTAAACATAAGTTGCGGCGTTAGGCGTTCACGTGTGTGACCCGCAGAGCTTTCTCAGCATTCTTATGCCTTTTTTTACGTCTGACCACAATCGGTACAATTTTTATTTATTTATTAGCGTGTATATTTTATCAAGTATTTCTAAATTTCTTCAAATAAATGGAAAGAATGAAAGAATGATATGTAAATATAATGTAAATTAAAGCTAAGAAATGCAGAGTGTAATTGTATGTGAGCATGAGATTATATGAATAAAAATTATGATAGTCTTTTTTAAAATTAATTTTAATGTAATCCAAAACCAAAATATCTATATATAATCAACTCGACGAGAAAAGGCAAAACTATCAAGCATAGTTAAATGGTTAAACTGTTGAAAACAAAAATATTGACTTTGTTAGGACTAAGGCCCCTTATGGTTAAACCAACAATATTATAGAGTATTCACCTACTAGATTGCAGAGAAATTGGTTTATATACGACATGAACATATTTATTTATTGTTTTTTTAACCAATACCTCTCGAAAACTTTCTTAATATATCTTGATGAACTGGTTTATAAAGCGCAAATTGTTAACTTCAAATAATTTATTAAATTGATATTTGGGTGATTACCTACTCATAGGCGACGTGTTTGTGACGAAGTGGAAGTGACGAACTTACCTTTATTTTGTTTGATATCATTTTAAATTCTTATTGATGTCACACTTAATAACGAAAGAAAATTTCCATTACGAAGGGTTTTCGTGCAACTTTCTCTTTATTTAAAGTCATGAAACTTTCCAAAGTGAATTCTTAAACGCGTTCCCCTGTATGTCGAGAGTTTCGCAGGTGTCACAACAGCGGACGAGAAATGGTAAGAGGTCGTCAAAGAGGTGCAAGGGGCCCTCTTGAAAGGTGGTCCATTATTATTCTTTGCACTTCCAACATCGGGCGATGAAAATGTTTTCCAAGTCAAACGCCAATCCCGCGGGGAAAAAAGTATTCTATATAGCTACTCATTCTTGGCTCAAATGGTTTATTTATACGTTTATATTGACGTATATGAAAATTCTTTGAAAAATAATATACTTATGATAATCTGATAATTGAAAATCTATCATTAGTTTTATGTTTTTATACAAGTATATTTCTTTTATTTATGCAGTTTGTAAATGTGATTTGTATCTAAAAAATGTATAAAAATTTCATTACATATAAAAAACTCTCTTACATTACTTTTAAATATTTAAAAATTGAATTCTCCTTTCAATTTCAATGCCTTTTCACATAAATATGGCAGTTAATTAATCCAAAATATCTTTTATTTATTTAAATGTGTAATTACACTGTCAATCCAATACTTTAGGTGTATCAAATTGAGTAATCTTGTTGCACCTATCGGCTATGAAATTATCATATATATATTTTAGCCAAAGCGTTATTAAAGTTGAAGACTGTGTTTTGATAAATTATTATTAACTTACGTTTACTTACGTAGAATACTTATAATATTAAGGATGTTTTCATGTTTGGTTTCATAGAAATATGGAATGATGGTAGCAACTGGGAAAACCTGGGTAAATAATCAATTATATATCATTAGGGCAAAATTCTAGGAAATTTATCATACTTAAATAAATTTATTTGCTAGAAATTGAACGTTTCCTTAGTTTTCATCTTGTAGTAAAGTGCTTAAATTTAATTCCGAAACTCTGATAATAAAATACAATCAGAGTGTTCAGCGGGTGAAAATTGGTGACAAAACTGTTACAAAGACTTTAGAAATGGATTTTAAAATAGATTAAGCTCAGAAAATTAATTACGTTCTCCTTTGCGAAGAGTTTGAGTTTTGTAGCAAATTTATTCAAGGGATGCCAAAAGCTCCGCAGATAAGTTGCGTCACTCCGCGCCGCGACGCCAATGCCGTGGCAAGTGTAGCCGGAGCTTTCGCGAGACAACAGGTAAAGTAAGTGTCCCAGCAATTTTCAGAACTGTCATTTGCATACATCAGGTGCCAAATTACAGCGCTGTGCTCAGCTGCTTCGGCTTCTGTTCTCGCCAACGACTCACTAGACCTGCGAGGGAGGGGTAATTACAACGGAGAGGCCCAATTAACAGCAACGAACCTAGCCTTGTGCTACGTTGTTCGGGAGTTAGACGGTGCACTGCTTGTCTCCTCTCCATGTCTTAATCAACGATTTTAATTTTGCTCTAGAGGATTATTTAAGAGCTGCATAATCCAGGTAGAATACCAAAATAGTTTAGCTAAATTATTTGACACTTTTGATATACAGAATCTTTTATAAATAAGGCTTTAATGGTTTCTAATAATTATTTTTCATAAATCATTATAATTTATGATATCGACTGAATGTACTTGATAGAATTTCAATATCAAATTTGAATTGTTGAAACTTTGTACCATTCGACATGTTTTGTCACTAACGACCTGGGTTTCGCCTTACGGCATCTTCATGCATTCTATCACACGGATGAAACAGAACTGACGTAAAATGAACAGTTAGCATCATCTATATACTAAAGATATTGATTACAGTAAAACACTTACCCCAAGGCAAGCAATAAATTGCAGCTAAAACAAATCTAATAATATTAATCGTACAAAGTTGTAATAATTCAAAAATCATTATAACTTTATATGTTAAGAAGAAAAAAAACAATGACAAATACTTTGAGAATCAGATAACAATTTCGATTATTTACTATATTCTAGTAATAAAATCCGAAAAAAAAAATTTCAAATACACCATACAAAAATGTGACTTACCAAAACGGTATATTTTTCAATAACCTTTATGACATTAACAAGTATTTTAACATGATGGAGTAGAAATATTCGTACCAATCTAAAGGGGGAGAAATTTTTCCAAGGGACCGATTGGTTGGAGTGTAAAAGATAAGAGCCGGAATATGAGTGAGTGATATGGAGGGGTTTTTTTCTTGGACAAAGGAAATAAAACGGATATGAGTTGAAAATGCGTTGCCAATTTCAGGGGAAGAAAGAAAACGTCAGTTGGGCCGATAGTACTGATAAATAGCATATAATCTTGCAGAGAATTGCTCTTGTAATATTACCGTTATAAAATATTTCAAGAAAAATAATAGTCAACATCAAATGATGTATACGGTTATGATTGGGTTGGTTTCTCTGTGAAACTACGTATCCGTTGCCGGGACTAATATAAAAGTATCTTTATACTGATCGAAAATTCATGAAGAAATATTTGTTGTGAAATGATTTTTCTAACTATAACTAACCAATGACGATCTAAAAAGCAGTATGCCTTAAAAGTTTACACTCGTTTTTAGTTTTAATTTTTTTTTGCTGAACTGGATTCGATGAATCAAACATAATATATTAAATTTATCCATAAATACACAATGAAAGAATTCTTAACGAACAAACTAATATATGTCGATCACCATTGCTTAACCCGCTACGGGTGGTCTTTTTGTCTCTATAATAGACCATTTCCGTGCCATATGTAAACTTATTGATATAGCCGCATTTTTAGTTTCATTAACGATTTTTAGTTTTATTGAGAGCAAGAAACAAGCCAGGCCGTTAAAACAGGAGAGAAGATGTAATGTGTATCTTTTCTACACAGCTATATATAGATAAGCAAATGTTCGTTTGAGCGTAGTTCTAACGATGTCGTGAGCCGAAATAGCTATCAACTATATTTAAAAAGAAAATTGTAGAACTAAAATACATTGCTATTTTTTTCATGTGTTATAATGGAGTTCTACCAAGTGAATGCAAATTAAATCAATACAATGAAAGTTGTTTTTTAATGAATATTCAATTTAAACTAAAATCAAATGATTACAAAAAAAAATCGTGAAAATCTTTGCTCTTGATTTACCCTTTTAAATCTTCGAAATTCAAAAATTAAAAAAAATGTAAATACACTTTATATTGATCTTTGCAATTTTGTTGAGTCATCTTAAAAATAAACGAAAAAGTGGTTAATAGATAGTGATAAAGAGATCGTCAGGCATCGTTTTGAAATTGTTGTTAGTTTTCACACGTAGGAATAGTCGGGCATACGGCATACCCGTTCAATAAATCCAGCTGGGAGAGCTATAAAAGTGTAAAAATAAGCATCGCTTGGTCTGGCTGGTCGCGGGAAGGCTTCAGCAGAGTGGTCGCGTACATGCGATTTAACCCGAATAACAGCCTGCTCTGGAAAGCCTACGAGAGACACTTTTCAAAGTGTGAGGTAAAAGTTGGCCAGTTAGTGTCACTAAATCAAACACTATAAACCTATTCTAGAAAAATTTTAAGACATATTTTAATGTAATTAAAATGGCAAAATTTTAAATAGTAAAATAGATAGCTGTTAAGTAAAATCAAGCATGAAATTTTAATTACTTTTGTATTGTAAATATCAGCTTTAATGCTTCAATTTATTAAGATATTTTAGGAATGAATGCTAGCATTAAAAATATCCCCGAATTTATTGAGAATCAATTTCAAGTGTCATAAAAGGAGTTTTCTTAATGGTAGCTGGAAATTTGTTTGTAATTTATTTGCTTTGCCAAAATGATACTATGGGCTTATAAGAAACAGTGAATAAGTACAGAAATCGATTTATCTAACTACCCAATGTGTATGCTATTGAAATTTGGATTTCGATTTCAATTTTCCAATAATCCAAATTTTAAACCCCAAATATGTTGTTAATCATTTCCCGGTGTAATCCTATTGGATAAAAATATCATTCAACGGAATTTTTCGTGCTTTGTGTGGAAATGGATTTCAAAGTTTTTACTCGTCGTAAAATATTGTTAAACACTTCATTATGTTCAAGTTGGCCACTTTGAGAAACTCAAGAGTTGTTCGCTGTTCAGTAGAGCGAAAACGCGTTCGCATACCACACACATCGAGCGCTATAAATATTTTACAAACGCCACCGAACTTTATGATAGGGCATAAAAGATAAGAATATCTCGGCCCTATGACAAAGTGTGGGCACATTGGACCCCAGCTCGCTCACAAAAGGGTTGTTCTTCTGGATTATCGCCAGTTTGAGGTGGCGAAAGATAAAAATGAAAAGATATGAGCCGGACAACGCGTGTTTGTTGGGTAGATTAAGAGGGCTGTTTTTTACTCAAATACGAGATTTGTAAACATGTTTTATAGCCAGGTTCATTTTTGCAACAACGTTTTCCATATTCCAGAACAGCACTTTCGGCAACTTTTACAACAATGAAAATAAAAAAGTATTTAAAACTTTTGTTGTTGTGTGTCATGAATATTATTTCAAGGGATTATGTTTTTTTTATTCCTCCAGTCCAATATGAGACATGAAACATTCAAATTAAATATCATGAGACGTTATTTTGCGAGATCTGTTTTTTATTCATCCATTTAATATACTTTTTAAGGGTGTAAAAATAAAAAAAATGGATACACTTTGATGAGCATTATTTGCACGAAAACTTTTCATTATATTAACGTAAATTGTAATTAATTCGAAATTTTTATGTAGTAATTTGTGCTATATTTTCTTGTTTTTCATAGTGAACAATAAAATTGAAAATTGATGAAGCGACCAGCAATTGAATATAGATTGTATAATAAAATTCAAAAATCTTTGAAGGATCGCGAAATGTAAAAAATATAAATAAATATTGGATTTATCAAAGACAATATATTGATATAAATATTTTTTAATAAATCTACGATATTACTAATAAATTAAAATAATAGGGTCGTCTATAGTCTAACAGGTAGAACTCTATTCAGTTCATTACTTTGTTCGTGGTTTTTTCATTGAATCACTTAACCCTTTGCACTCCGTAAAAAAAACAAAAAAGCGTTGTACCAACTTCTTAATTAATTTTAAGATTTTCATAATATTCGAACGTCATTGGATCAAATGGACGATAAACACGCTATAATTAATTAATAACATATTTTATAATTAATTCATGATTGCTTTAATTTATCAAATAAAAAAAAAATCATTTCAAAATATGATATTTAAAAAAAAATATGTACTATTTATAACAAGCCAATAATACTCACGTCATATTTATCTACTGTCAAGAAAATCTTATTATTTTCACGTATAATAATTTGAACAGATAAAACTAGATTTTGAATCACATTACAAATAGTATTTTAGCTGAAAATATAATATTTTTTTTTTCACACACATATTGAATACTATTGAAGAATTCATGTATTTTCTTTAAATTATAATTCGGTTTTAAACAAATATAAAATGAATTTGATATTTTTGTGGAAATAAAATGTGATTTATTCATATTTTTTTTAAATTAAAAATTACAAGACGTTTCTTAAATTTTAAATATTTTACTATTATTAGTAATATAACCTTTAAACTGTTTTCATTTTCGATCATTGCATTGTTATTAGATTATGTACGGTATGCTTGTTTTCCAGGTGAAATTTTATGCAATATTTTAACAAATGCACACAATGACCGAGCATTTCAACTCAGTCTATATTTTTTATTCTAAGAGGTGAAATATATTGGATTACATACACAATATGCATAAACATTTAAAAATAATCAAATTAATTTATTTAAAAAAAATATTTCGTATAATATTATAAGTCTTTTTAGGGAGTGGAATCCAGTTAAATATAAAGCTCGGCCATTTACAATACCGAATAGAGACAACCTTCAACAAAAACAACAATCAATTTTTTTTCGTTTTTTAAAAACTAATATAAAATAGATACTTATTTATTTTTTTTGGTCTCTTTTTGCCGATTTTGTATTTATTTTTGATGCGATTTATAATATTTTATTCACTGATTTTTACCTTCGGCATACACTGAGTAATAAAGCAACGATATATTGATCGGATTAACAGAAGTTTTCTGTGAACAGAAATGAAAATGTACATATAAAAAAAGAAAATTACGCTTAAATCCAAAATAATGAACCTCATGTCTCAGAGCAAAAATAGGTTAAATGTAAGAATCAATTTTTTACCAAATTCATGTCTATCGCTTGCTTTTTGAGTCCAAAGTATTTAAAACTTTTGTAATATCTGCTTTCTTAGTCATTCAATGAATTTGTACTGGAAAAGTAATTTCAGAGAAGAATGTAAATTGGCTTTTAAGATGTTTGCTTTGCCTGTGTACGTAAAAACAGCGATTGTGATGAATAAACTGTTTTTAATAAACCTACAAACAAGATACATTTTATGTATAACAGATTCTTCGTGTAATTGTAAAATAAAATACGCAAGTGATTCCAAAATATTGTTTATGTTAATTAAGTTTTAATAATTGATTGATTAATGTATTTATCCAGATACGAAAAAAGTAATTTTTCATTAAAAAAACAAAAATTTTGTTACTATTAGTACTGGTTTGTTGATCGTGAGCATTGACGAAAAGAGATGGTGTGTATGAATTACGAAAACTATTTATGGAAAAAAATGCTGTTTATAACATTACAGCTGAATTTTCAGTAAGTATGAAATATTTCCATGCAAGTTGCAAACTACAATACGATCAAGATTACATTGTGTACAAAATGTACACTGGAAATATGTTAATCGACTAACTATTTTATAATAATCGTGACACAAAGGAATTACTCTTAAATAAGTCCACAGCTGTTTTCGGATGAATAAGCGATTAAATTAAAAAGTATAATACGTGTTCCTTATATAGCACAAATTTTAGCTGCGTTATTATAAAAAAATCTTTCTTATCGACTACAACATGTTTTTAGCTAATAAATATAAAACGTGCATGATAAAAGCTTTGGCCTCCTTCGTAGAACGGGAAACAGCTCTGGTGTGGACATAAATCAGGCTCTGTAGGTTTCGCAAGGCAATATGTTTGGCGAGTCTATCCGTTATGCATTGACCGCCGTGATACCGTAAGCGGTGCGGCCGCGGCCCTGTGATAAATAACGACAAATAACGATAAGGTGGCTTTTGCAATGGTGCTACGGTACTTGCCTACGCGACTTTCGTTCGAAGGATTGACGTAGAGTTTATGCAGAAAACAGGCTCACGTTTCATGTTTTTCAGAAACTGCAGTAAATTTTAATCAAATGCACGTGAATAAACAACACACCGATCCGGAATTGAATGTATTTATAACCATAAAGCTGTCACTACGATAAAAAGAATTAACTTTTATACGATAAAAACTAGAATAACCGGTTGGCTGTTATGAATTTTGAAAAAAAACGATATTTCATAGTCCAGTCTCTTATATTCTAGCTTAATTTAATGCATGCCTAAAATGATTTTACGAGACGACGGCATGTGGCATTTAAATGTTTATATGCTTTTTTATTATAAAGAAGAGATCTTACCGTGCTGCATAAATAAAATTAGAGATGGTGTCACAATTTGATAATTTTTAAAATATATTAAATACCTTTAAAAAATAGCCTGGGAAAAATATGCAAAACAAATATTATCATCATTTGTGTAACTTTAAATGCATGATTTTTTTAAAATGCATTTAAAGTTGCGTTGTGTTAAACCTTTGAAGCGAAACTATCTTAAAATTTATTTAACGTTGATGAATTTTTTTTTGCTAATCTCCTATATTAGAATTTGAAATATGAGTTATCTTCGATTTAAAAATAAGTTATGTTGCCTAAAAATAAACAATTAAATTACTTACAAATAACATCATTTTTTGGCAATATAATTTCTTAGTTCTCTTTGTTCTTTTGGGACTAGTATTCGTCGAATTCAACGGTAACTTTTTGTTTACCTGACATTATGGTCTTTACAACGAAACTATGCAGTTATATATAAAAATATACACATTCCAACATGAATCAACGACTTTGTCAATATATATTTTTTTTATATTCATGCATCAAAATTTTGAATACCCACATACAAATACAATGGCTGAAGGGTAAGTGAACATAATCTGTTCCAGGACTATGTTCGCTATCAGAATTGTTCGTTAACCGATCAATCGAGTTATACATACAGATTAGGTGGATTAGAATGATTGTTTTAGTTTGTCATCCAAATGTGTGTCGTTGTCCGAACACAATCTTTCATGAGATAATTAGTTGTCTGCTTTGTTCGCAGTTCGAACTGTTCGTCATCCAATCACCCATTGTTTATTATTTTCAATATACAGTTATTTTTTGTTATACTACTCTCTGCACAATAATATAAATATATGCAACTACAGACGAATTTCTTAATTGATAAAGTACCAGAACTCATTGAAGCTATAAAAGTTTAAACACTTTGTTGCTTTCTTCAATTGCTTATAATTTTGTGGCTCTAAATGTATTTTCATTGTGTTTCGAGTACAATAAACAAACGAGAAACATTGAAAATACTTTGGACAGTTATGATTATTCATGAAAGTATGAAAACATTTAAAAGTAATTAAAACATTTAAAAAAAAGTCATTTCTGTGGTAACCTCTGCCTATGTATTTTTTTTAAATTAAAAAGAAACACAACCGTTCCGTTAATATAGAGAAGTTTCTGGGTGGTGAAAATATTTACCGGCTTATACCGAGAGAGACGGTGTACTTAATTTTATGGAAACGGGATAAATTTGCATTTTAATGTAAAAATTACTTCATTTGTTGTTGAATTGATAATACTCGGTAAAGAGTTTTCGTAAAAATTAAGTGAGCTTTTTAATGTTTATTCATGGAAACATATGAAAAAGCTAAAGAGAGAAAAAATGCGAAATAAATCATTTCATTATGTTGGGGCGGACTCGTTGTATTCAAAACAAAGGCAATATGAATAGAGAAGCATATAAGCTCTCAGCAGATCCCGCGGGTGAATTATAAAAGAAAATGCAGTGAATACATTTTTGTGTTTATTGCGAATTATTCTTTTTTGAAATAGGATACAAAAAAAATATGAAAACTCTATTAAAAAATCATTTCACAATTTTTAAATATGAGTTATTAAAATATATGTATGTATATGTGTAAGTAAACATTTTTTAATAGAATTTGTTAGTTGTCGATGTGACCCCGTGAGTTTTTTACAAAATGAGAAAAAAATATAAAATTAGAAAATATTAAAAAATGCATTGATTTTTTGATAGAAGGTTTAATTTTGTTTTGGGGTGTTAAATAATATTATTTCTTTACATAGAGATCATCAATAAACATAGAATTACGATCATTTTTAAGCAAAAACAAAACATATGGTTATAACGTTTAGGATAGAATTTCTATCGGACTTTTGATTTCACTTAACATAGAAGATTCTCAGTAAATTCTATAGTTCTTCTAATATGTATATTTCTGTAGCTTTTTGTTGACGTTAAACCAAGATATTTTCTACTTACACTTTAATTTATTGTAAATAAAAACATTAATTCGACTGTATTTAGTAAGGGAATATTTTCACATCCCTCTATACGACTACCCGAATTATATACGAAGTCCGCGTTTTCTACAAAAAGTAACCAACTCCCATAAAGATAATATAAAATTATATGTAACTGTTATATTTAATTCAATTTTGAATAAATATGAGATATTGTTGTTTTTCGCGTTTATACTAAGGGTTAAAAAATCAAAAAGTCCAAAGGGTAGTATATTAAATTAAACATATATTAAAGTAAGAAGATAATTATGAATCAGTGTGTGGTAGTAGTGGTGTTAAGTAGGTGATTTAATGTTTTGAAAAATACGTATGATGTATTAAAACTGCCAAGCAGTTCCAATAAATATCAATTTTACTGTCCACTTAAAAATATGTTCAGTCATTTTCCTAGAAAAAATATTAAATAAAATCGAAAAAAGTATTTTAATAATGGGTTAGATTTTGATGCATCGATGACTTTTATTGTGATTTGAAATATAAAGGAAGATGTTTTCTTTGCTTTTGTAGTGAAATATTATGTGCAGAAGTACAGTAAAGATAAACAGAGAGAATCGTTACCCATCGATGCTTAAAAAGTTCTCATTATTCTCATCAGATGAATACTGTCTTGTCCCAATTGCTTTATAGTTGGCTGACCACTTTCAGCCGAGCTATAAAAGACCTGTAGCTTGTTTTTCAGGTACGATAGAGTTCGTAATCAGAATTTTTTCTAATCCAATTTATACGAAACCCATCGGAGCGAGAAAACTCTACCCCCGATACGAATAACGGAGCTACGGCGTAGCGGACCATTTGCCCTCTTACATTTATTATTGTTCTCTCCATTTTCTAAGACGTTATATCACTGACCGCTCTCGTTTCCTTCCCGCCCTCCATAATAGTGACCGCAATTTACCGTATTTTCCGACGGCGGACGCTCTACATTTTTTCGTAAAATATGTACGCCCAGAAAATTATATTGATTTTTGTCGAATTCTCAGAAAATCGTGTCATTATTGTTTTTCAACTTCCGCGTATAATCGCGCGTAAGACTGACACTAACAAAATGTTTATCAGATTTGGAAAATGTTCACAGAAAATGAAATTACTCCACGTTACATAAAATAAAATGCCAAAAATTTATCACTTGTATTTGTTTTTCTTTTACTTAGAAAAAACAAATATATAACGATAAACTAATTAAAATTTGGAAATATAACACCTGCTAAATGAGTGAAATTAATTCAAAAATAATTCATATAAACTTAGAAGCAATAAAAATTTAATTAAAACTACAAAGATTGAACGTAAATAGAATTGTGTTTTCAAGGAATTTGAAAAAAAATTGAAAGAGTTCAGTACATCCTTATTTTGGCTTAATTATTTCAAAAAGTTGTAACTTTTTTTTAAATTTACTTTGCTTTTATGATGAAAAAAAATATTAAAAGACTTTGCTACTTGTTAAAATAATATTTTTTTTCAATGCGATGAAAGCGCTATCAGGTGGTGATCGTGTGTGTCTTGCGTAGAATAAGCTGAATAAATACAACATTTTAATTTAAAAGCAATACATTCAATGGTATAAACCTATAAATGATAATAGTTCTTACTTATCCATCTGCAATAAGAAATGGATTTCACGATTTTTTCTATGACTTGAAAATGTAACGATACGTGATTTTACCTGTCCATTAGTCATTTAAACGATTTATCTATTGAGCAGTTTATAACTGCCAAAAGTAAAAATTTCATATTAAAAATATAAACAAATATAGATGAAAATGCATCATAACTTTCCGCAAAAAGGCTTTTGTTATTAAACAAATCTGAAAGTGGATTTTAGTATGACGCTAGCATAAAACTTGTTCAACTGTATTTCAAGGTGGATTCATTGAAAAGAATTTCTAATTACAAGTCGGACATTATAATAGTTTTCTAAAGATAGGATGAAATTAATTTTTTTGAAACTAAATTTATCAAATTCTAAAAAATATTTGTTTTGAATAACTAAACATTTTATGGAGAGACGAAGAAGCTTAATTAATTTTTAATTAAAACTGCTTCCTTTTTGTTATGATTTATTACACACAAGGCAAGACAAAAAAACAATTGTTTTATGAGTAAAAACAAGTTTCCGTTAAGCTTCATTATTAATTTGATTGGCGTAGATAAGGTATAACTAAAATAAAGCGAAATTAATAAAAGGTTTTAATAAAGTTTCACAAAAAAAAAAAACCTAAAAAATAATAGAATTGTAGTTAATCACGTTCTTGCTTTGATTGCAAAACTGATATGAACGATGTTTTACAAATTATTTTTAAGCTAGTGTATTCTCTGAAATGTGGAATAAAAATAATAAACTATTGAGGTCTAAAAATTTCAAACATTTTTTTTAACACGGTGAAAAAAATAGCAATGTATTTAAGTTCTACAAATTATTTTTAAAAAATATAGTTCATAGCTATTTCGGCTCACGCCATTGTCAGAACTATCTGACAGTTCTGACGATGGCGTGAGCCAAAATAGCTATCAACTATATTTTTTTTAAATAATTTTGTAGAAATAAAATACATTGCTATTTTTTTCACCGTGTTATAATGGAGTTCTACCAAGTGAATGCTAATTCAATCAATAAATTGATTTTAAAGCTATTATATGTTATACAAAAAACTGTACACAGATGTAGTTTTTTCTGATTTTCGAGCTTTTGTGTGACTGTCTCAAAAAGCATGGTGATTCTTCATTTCACCGTGTCACACAGTAGAAGCTAAAATTGAATTGAAATTAAAAGTCAATTAGTTTTTTATCCGATAATGTTTGAAAAAAAACGTTCATAGGGAATGTCAGAGAAATTAGTGGACTTTTTTCTGGGCGTTGCTTCAAATCCGCATAACCTAAAGTATTTCAAATTCTTTACAGCCAATACTCTCAAGAATTTTATTTAAGCTATTGTCCCGTACGTAATAGTACGAACGTGTAATCAATGAATTTCTTAAGCTTATTTACATATATTTACTACAAAATTTGTATAATTTTAAGACATAAAATAAAATAGTTTAGTCATTTAAAACAGTTATGACATTATTATTATATAATGTGATGCTCGCAAAGATTGTTTTAAAATAGTCACATTTATTTGTTAAATTATTGTCTGTGGTACATTTATTGATGAAAACATGTGTTTTAGTTTATGTGAGTTGGATTGAATCTTTTTGACTATGAAATGTTTGATAAATCACTTCAAGGAAGTCCTAAATTTTAACGTGATACAATTTATAGTGAGTCATTGTTGAATTAATGATACGAAAAAGTCCCGCTACCGTTAGAAACGTATTAAATTCACTTTCGATTCAGATTTTATGGAGTTGATTACATATATGTACGTTGGAATGATGATGAAATTTTAATGGTAGTAGACGTGATGGCTTTTTTGTGTAATTTTTGAAAGGAGACAAGAGATGACAAGACTTTTTTCACAACGAATATGTTTCTGGCATATCGGTTATTATCATACATTTCAAAAAGAGTTTTCGTTAAAAAAAATTGATTAGTCTGTGACAAAGGCAGCGATAGAAGAATGCGTGAGAATTTTTTAATTTCATTTTGATTGGGTATGGAAGTCGTACGCACAAAGGAATTTTAATAAACCATTTTTTTTTGTTGCTGTAAACATAAAAATATTATTTCGGACAATTAATACAAAGAATTCTCCATAGTATATTTATTGAATGGCTCTACAAAATTTCTGTTGCAGTTGAAAAATTCGTGTATCGTTTTTTTTTTTTTAGTTTCTTTACTAACTATTTTTTTTACATGGGAATAAAAAAGTTAAAATATTATATTTAATTATCATTCACATTGTATTGACTTTATTTTTTTTAATATAAACACAATTTCGTGATTTAATAAAAAAAATCTACCAGCCTTCAGAGTAGGGTTAGATATAAAAGGCATTTTTTATTTGAGAGAATTAAATGAATAAGTCAGTACTTGGCTATAAAATACAGCTATATGCAGGAAAATAAAATTGTTTCAAGATCAGAGGCTTTGGGAATTTCAACCGAACTTAAATGTTCTTGAGTAATTTTGACGGTTCAAACGATTTGTTTCCCTTTAATCTGTTTTACCTTTATATTATTTTCAGTACGCTTTCACTTTTATTTACAGGCTAAACTCAATGAAGCATAAAATGTTAAGATTACGTGCCTCACCAGCCAAAGGATAACCTTTCGAATAATAAATTTATTCGGCTGTCCTGTTATCTGAGATGGGGAAGAATAAATATTTTTTCTAATTAGTTTAGAAGTTTAAGCTCGTGCTAGTGCCCAAAAATTTGATTACTATCAATAATTTAAAGCCCTTGGATATTTTTTGTGGGTCACAGTATACTATTCTAGAGTCGTAATCCAGTGGCTTAAAATACTATTATTTAATAATTAAAATATTTTTTTTTATATCGTAATTTCTTGGTAAAATGTGAAAAATATATTAAATGTCTTATCATTTTATTTACTGTTTTATATGCATGTAAAAATTAAAGTCAATCAAAAATAATTAATTTCACTATATTAAAGTTGTTGATAAAAAATAATATTTTAAGTAATGACACTTTTTTAGTAACTATTTCCACAGTACATTTAACCTATAGAGTAATAAGTTATTTTTTTACGAAATAACTTTTTTGGTTTGTTTTAAATATTTTTTTTTACACCTCATATAAAATTATGTGTTTTTTTGTGGTTCAATCTAGAAAGAATATTTATTATTATATCACGTAGTAAATATAGTTGTTCAATTGAGAAATGCATAGTAATAAATGTAAATAAATTTATTTACTATGAATTTTCTAGAAACAATTACTTTAGTTTAAGCCTAAAAAATAATTGCAGTCTGATTAAACATAGTTCGATATTGACACTGATTCCTAGAAAGAAAGCGGTTGAACAGACAGTAAATTTTATGATACATGATTAAAAGTGTAATTTCTTTGAATTTTTTTTTTTCGTAAAATTCTTTTATTTATTTGAAACAAATAAAAAATGTAAGCCCGACTGCTTAAAATTATTGACAGATATGTGCAGCATGAATATCTGAAGAAATTATAATTATTCAACAGAAAATACGGAACTTGCAATTGATAAAAGTCATCACAATATTTGGACGTACATGTACGGCCATACTCCTCAAAGGATTAATGATCAGGATCGTGAAACCGATCGCAAGCATTATCAACCAATGAACGAAACCAGTGCTAATCTTAAATATTTTGTTAAAATAAGTACTAAAAATGTGTTATAATTATTTGAAATATCACACCATTCCATCAAGAACTGACAGTTAACATCTTAAAAGTGACAAAATAATATAATATAAATATATATGTATGCTTTTCAACACTGTTTTAAATGTGGACGAATATTTATACAATCATTAAAAATATTATTTTCTAGAATCAGTATAGAATAAAGGTAGAGAAATTAGCATGATACTACATTTGTAAGAGTTTTTTATGGGAAGAAGTTTTTAAGTTCAGCGAAATAAATACTGCAAGAAAAACTTTTTGTCTTATATTGTAAAAGCAAATAGATGTTTTTGATATCAATTTCAGCAAATGAAAATACTAATCAGAATTCCAACGATTCTGAAAAAAATGTATAAATTCCACGATGTCCCATAATTTCCATTGTAATTTTCAATATTTTCTTTTAGTGAAGATTGATGTTTTATGAAATTGATATTCGATTTATAAGAAATGTATCAAAATAAATAATAAAGCTTCATGAAATTTCGTATTTCTTTAATAATTGATTATAAACAAATTGAATATTATATTATATCATGAAGTAAAAGGACATTTTTTTTGATTTCAGGTGTTCACGCTGCCGTAAAAATCATTGACATGAAAGTGCCAGAGATAATTCAGTTTGGTGGACAAGAGTCCGTGGTTCTAGACTGTGATTATACAGCGGAAGATACAACGGGCCTGGTGGTGAAATGGTTTTTTAAAAACAAGACGCAACCTGTCTACCAGTGGATCCCAACAAAAAAACCTCAAGAATTAGGAATCTTAAGGGGAAAGCTTGATCTTAGTTATAGAGCTTCAGAAGATGCTTTCAAAGAACATAGAGCTTTAAGGATTGTCAATCCGGGAACAGAATTGTCCGGAGAATATACGTGTGTAGTTTCAACGTTTTTTTCAGAGGACAAAAGAACTAAACAAATGACTGTTTTTGGTGAGTAGTATATTTTATTATATATAATAATTTTTTAAAATATTATTGATTGAATCAGTATTTACTTGGTATCACTCCATTGAAACAAGATATTCAGAAAAACAATATGATTATTTCCTAGGGCATTTTTATTACATTGAATAATAGCCAGATTAAAAAAATATTATTAAGTTCTCTGAGAATCGTCTAAATAATTATTGTATATAATTAATATTTCAGCTGCATTTTATCGTCAGAACTAATTTATTTTTCAAAACTTTATTTGTATATACTTGTAAAGTAGATGTTTTTGTACGGTTGTCAATGAGATTACAATACACCAAACTGACAAACTTAAGAAATTACTTCCATATTATAGCACTGGTCTTTGAAATATGTTACGCGGAACTCCGGGGCTCTGTGATACATCTGTAAAAGTTTCTGCGAGTCAATTTAATGTTATAACGTGTTGTCATATTATTATCACGGTTGCGTTTAATTTTGAAATCTTCTATTTTTAACTATCTTACTATTCTGTCTCTTTCTAATGCACATACTCCGTCTATTTATTGTGTAAAAATTGTATAATCGAACACCTTTTCGAACTAAAGAAAAGAGTTGTTGTTTCTCATGAGTAAATTACTTTAGTTTAATGTCAGAACTGTCTCATAAAAAAAATCTTACATCGTCTTCATATAAAGAAGAAGGGAATAGGGAAGGAATTTTATAAAAAAAAAAGGATTCGGAGACTTGCCAAAGTTTGTAGATCACAGATTTAAAGGAATACAGTATGTATAATATATCATTCATTCCCTGCTGAAGTTTTGTCGCCTTTTGGTCACGTTTAAATTGACATATTTTTTTAATTCAACCACATTTTGTCGCCTGAGCATTTCAAAAAAAGAATGACAGTTTTAATTAAGATACGATATTCGAACATAGATGTCTGAAATTTATATAACTTCAATCAACTATAATCAGTTACTTAAAAATAATGCGGCGTCACAGTGTTGTACTAATTACACTTACACAAGTATTTATCATGTTAAGTGATTTTAAAAAGTCGATCAGTCAAACAATCGGTAAAAATGATTTATGATACTTACAGACATTGTTTCAGAAACTATTATATTATAACAAAATATGCTTTTGATCATCACACAAATAACACGGTATGCTTAACAAAAGCCATAGCACGTATCTTCATTGTCTCATCGAATCGAAGCGTATGTTCCGCGAATAAGCCGGCACCGGGAACATACAACGATTCTTACCGTGTGCCTTGAGCTGTATCTACTAAAGAAAATGTCATACAAATATATTTAAAAAAAATGCTTTTTCTATCTCGGTATTTTATTAAAAATAATATTTTTAATATTATATTTTATTGATTGAATTGGCATTTACTTGGTAGAACTTCATTATAACACGGTGAAACAATAGCAATGAATTTTAGTCCTACAATTTTTTTTATAAGATATAGTTGATAGCTATTTCGGCTCATGCCATCACGCCATAGTTCCGATGATGGCGTGAGCCGAAATAGCTATCAACTAGATCTTATAAAAAAAAAAAGAATGTAGAACTAAAATACATTGCTATTTTTTCACCGTGTTTTAATTTTTCGGTTATATTAAGGTTAACATAACGGGTTACAATAAAAAAGATTAAATCATTTAATTTTATAAATGGGAAAATATCTCCCGTCAAAAAATTTAATTATATTGAGGTCAAATAATTTTATTTATAAAAATATTTGATCGTATATATGAATACTCGGTAAAGTATTCTCTATAAGCATTCAATTAATGTTTTGATATTTAAAATACCAATAAATGTATTGAATATACGATTGTATGTTTTAAGTAAACACAAACAATAACTTAGGCATGTGGTATTATTCTTAATTAACATAAAATTTTTGAGACAACTATCTATGAGATTTTTTCATATCAGACATAGGTAGGGAAAAAAGTATGACAATCCAATAATGAGATGTCTAGAGTATATCGCCTAGTAGTCTATGGCGTGTATGACCCGATGCTATTTACGTATTATTTGAAACAATATAATAGCTCATTGTTCGCGTAGACAAGTTACATCTCGTATAGCAGCGGAAACAGTGTAAACACTCCCCAAGCTTATGTTATTGACGAGCAGGTAGTGAGATCGTACCAACCCGTACATAATTTATTCGGTAAAGCAATCAGTGGGAGCGCAGCCATACACGAAGTCTGCAGACATATACCTACCGACAAACATGAACAGCAAAATTGAGAGGATTCACGGACTAGCGCCATCTATTCTGAGCCGTACGCTTGCAGATAATTTATTCATCGGATCAACATAAGAAAAACAGACTTTGATACAGTCACTTCTATTCAATGCATTGTTACATCCAGGGATTATAATAGAATACGTAAAAATGGAAAAAAAAATATTTTATGCTTCCAAAAATAATCTTTCAAGAAATTGTTCCTACTAAACTTTGACGTAAATTATACAATCTTTAATCAATTTCTCTATATTTTTATATAAAGAAACAAAAATTAATTACATAAGTCGAAAGAACAAAACAATATTTTGATCTTCAAAAAAACGACAATTAAAACGCACACTTCTGAGTATGTTTAATTAAATTAATCCAAATTTCTTAACAGATTTGGGACTATCTTCTTCTTATTGCTAAACGTTACTCTCTCCGGTAAGTTACAGAGATCGTTTCAATAGTTATAGCCTTCTAGAAACTCTGCCAAATCAAATCATTTTGCTTACTCCCACGTAATAAATACTAGCGTCTTCTGGCTTTACCGAGTTAACTCTATCGATAACTCAAGTCAAAAACGAAATAACTGCCCATTTCAGAATTTCTGTAAAGTATAGTATAAGCCAAATAAACCAACAGGTAATTTTTTTCTTCTTCTTCTGATCGTCATAGTTTTAAATGACTGAAGGTGGTTTTGCATGCAAACATTTCAAAGTGAGTTGACCAATTCAATTTAAGGATTTAAGTAATTTTTGTTGACAATGTGTTAATGTATACTTTTAAGTACTGAAAATAAGCGATAAGTATGTAAAAATTTATCAATATTTTAAGCTCTACAATTCGCATATAGCTTCAGCGTTGAAACTGAACTTCGTAAAGTAAAAATTCTATTTTTGTATTCATTTTAAAATCATATAAAAAAAATATCAGAAAAATCAACCTTTTTTATAAGGAATAAAGTCAGTCATACTTGAACAGTATTATCTAAATTGCCTCACTGCGTAAAGAGGTGTCGGAAAATCTGGAAAAAATGTTTAAAAAAGAATACAAACTGAGAAAAAAAATGTTTTTACGTATCTCTTGGGAAATTCTGACGTCATGAAGTGTTGCACATTCGGTAGATTGAATATCTCTGATATAATGGAAAAACACCTACAACGACAGATCTACATAACACAAAAAGAGATTAGGCACTATACTTGTAGTACACATATGATATTCCAAAAATGAAATTTAATTTGGAAGAGTCGTTCGAATGACAGCGATGTTAATATTTGCTTTAAGAAGAGAGATGAACTGTTATCATAAAAATATATAATGCCTCTATAGCCAAACGGTCAAAGTTGTATTCAAATCAGATAGTTACGTTTTATGTAAGATAAATTAAATTTGATTTCTTGTAAACATGTCCCATCAGATGTGTGCCAATTGTATGCCATACACGGGCGACCGATTTAAAGGGTGGCTAAAGCTAGTTTAAATTTTTGTAGTAATATGAAATTATGGAAAACACAAATAAATCGGTTGACTGGGTATTCTTTGACTACGTATTATATTGTACATATGAGTAAAGAGCTGATAAACAGAATATGTTTCGCCGTATCCGACCCGTGGCACAGTAGTCAACGCACTTTGGCTTCCGCAACAGACCTTGAGGTTCTGAGTGCCAATACAAAGATATGTTTTAAAGAATAAAAACACATTTTTAGTACTATTACCGCAATATATTAATAAATGATCGGTTTATAATGCTCGCGATGTGCGAAATCGACCCTTATCATAAAAATGTGTTTTTATTATTTAAATATCACTTCTCTCCTTCAAGGAGTGACAGTTAACACCTCAAAAGTGAACAAAGAGTTGTGTCAATCCATTTATCGATCTTGTTTGAAGGAACAAAAGTTAGAAGAGTACTCCCGTCTTAGCTCAATCGTGAAGCAAGCAGTTTTCGTAAAAAAAATACCTACGCGATAAAGCGATTTATTTCTTATTGGGTAAAGAAAGACACGTTATTTTAACAGATCAATAGAGACATTCTGATTTTTAAATATATATGTTTTCTTGGAACACATTTTCTTAGCGATGTCGAGTTAGAAGTCTGCGATTTCTATCGTGATGAAATAAAAAATCTTTAGTATAGATTGAAAGGCTCATTATGTTTTTTTATGAATATAAACTTGTGGGAGTGGCCAATATTTATTTTTGCACAGTTACGGACCTGCTTGGACATCGGTATTTATGGTGTGTTTTATTTTCGCGATGATTGAAATATGTATATATATATATATATATATATGTCAACCATCATTATACAATGCTCATTAATGGTTAGAATGTCACATCTTATATGTGACAATATCAACTATAAAAAATATTCGAATAAATTTATTTTATATGTTTGGTTGCTGAATCAATTTTGTATTCGAGCAATCAGTTAAGGGGTCAAAGATTTACTTAGGATAGAAAATGTTTAATTTGATTAGAGGTTGGCTTATTTTAATAACGTAACTGTTAAAACCAATAGGTTTTTGAAATATTTTTTAATGGATATCAATGTTTTTAAATAGAACATGTTTCGATTGTCTGTCTGATTATATGCTCAAATACGCTAGCACGACTTGCAGCCTAGCCGCCAAATAATTTAATTTGAAAATGAGCATATTCCTTCATCTTTATCCATATCTATGCCGCAACTGACAGCCGACATTTCCACGTTTATCCTCGCCAGCGGGTTGATTTGAGGGGTAGCTATGTAGTACCTGCCTTTCGGTTCAACAATTAATTGGAAATTGTTGCGGTGGTGGTTCACTGAATCACGTGCTGAACTGTTTGACTTGAAGGCGATGCTAAAACGGCAAGTTACAGTGTTGATTATGTAAAAGCTTGACGTTGATATTTAATTCGTGGTAAACACGATACCTTTACCAAACTCGCATGAATTCTTTATCTAAAAATACTTGTTCTTCACATTGTGAAATAATCTTCATTGAAAAGTATTTCATATGATCAAAGAATGCAGTTGTGGTTTTTTAATTTGATTTCAAAATATCAATTGTAAAATATCCAATATTTTCTCAATTAAGGCTTGATAGTATTTGCTTAAATTGTTAATTGAAAATAATCAATAATAAGTAATCAATTTTGAATCAGTTGATAATGCTCGCGATGAGCGAAACCGGTCCTGATCAAAAAATATATTGCGGAAATAAGTACTAAAAATGTGTTTTAATTATTTGAACTATCATGCCTTTCCATCAAGAAGTGACAGTTTACACCTTAAAAGTAATCAATTTTGAATTCATCACCTTGATTTTGAAATTTTTGGAGCCAAATCTTTGACCAAATTTCTAAAATAATGTTATACATATTTACTGATAATAACACTCGATTCAAATTTATTCTCAACATATGGTATTTAGTAACCAAGATGTTTATTTAGGGTGATAATGAACACTATTCATATCACAGTTTAATAAATAGTATACGAAAAAAAATCTGCGAAGAAATCAGACACCAATTAATAATTCATACATAAATTATTGTATTAAAGATATGACAGGTCATTTTTTTATTTAAAATGAATTTGATAGAAAAAAAATCTCATAAAAATTTTGATCAAAAATAACGTATTATAACATTTGACATTTACGTTCAACCTGTATAAAAGGCGGTGTTCTAAAGAAAGAATATGTAGTGCGCTCTAAATTATTTATACATTTTCCAAATATAATTTTTCTTGTTTCAGTTCCAGAGAGAAACTTTAGACTTGTTCAAGACAAACAGCGGGAACAAGATTCTGTAAGAGTGATGTGCTCTGCTGATGGGATGTACCCGAGACCAAACATTACGATCACGACACCTGATAGGTAATAAAAATATATAACTTTTTTTTACTTACACAATAAATGATAAATGTCGTAATTTTGCACTGCTACTAAATAAACATCCAATTGAAATTATTGTTTTGACTATAGATTAAAAGAGTAAAAAAAACCTATTGACAAAATATGAACTATCAATTATTTAGTTAATCTAAAATGACGAAACTTTTCAATGACGTTATTTGTATTCTACCTATAAATATATGCAAAGTAAATTTGAATTGTTACAATTTTGTACGATTCCACATGTTTTGTCACTAACGCCCCGGGTTTCGCCTTTCGGCATCTTAAGGCATTCTATCACACGGATGCAACAGAACTGACGAAACCCTTCAAACAAACAAACTTCGAAACCCGAATCGTTAGTGACAAACATGTGGAATCGTACAAAATTGTAACAATTAAAATTTGATATTGAAATTTCATCAAGCACTTTCAGTCGATATCATAAATTAAAAAAAAAAATATATATACAAATTAATTGTACGAAGTATGAAATGCGAAAAAAAATATGTGTTTCAGCCCAAAACAAGACATGATTATTTTTTCAAATCGAGATAATTAAATTTTATAAATGACTGTTGTCTGTTTTATCTTTAAAAATAAAAGTACACCCAGTCCTCTTTTTACGCGATTTTTTTTACGCGAATTCGATTATACGCGATTATTTGGACGGCACCGTTACATTTTTTTACGCACTTCACTCGTTTTTACGCGATTTTTTCCCCAAATTTGTTTTACAGAAGAAATTTATATATGATGCTAGGCATGTACATTTCATTATTTTTTTAAATAAAAAAAAAATATATGTATTTTTACAACTTAATTTTGTAAAGTATTCCATTTTTTTAAATACACATACAATTGCCAAATGTTGACAAGTGTATCGGATATTATGCGAATTTTCGTTTTAGGGTGTGTAAAGAAATATAATTGAATTGCGTAAAATCATGGGATGTATGTAAACTTGTTTAAACACAATTCATTTATTAAATTCGTTGAATAGCACCTTTCTCGGCCTTTAATAATTCATATAAGTGTATATAAGATCATAAAACATATAATTTTTTTTTTGCACGAATTTCAAAGAGCAAATTTTGGTTTTTCATACATTTCTGGTACTTTTTTACGCGATACTTTAATTTTTGGAACCAATTTATCAAATTATATGAAAGTTATGATTTTTTTTACGCGATTTTTTTTACGCGCCTTTTTCTGGAACCAATGTATCGCGTAAAAAAAGGACTGGATGTATCCATTTCATCAATGATTTCAAAAAAGAACAATTGGTTAGATATCATTAAAACATTTGATGGGCCAAAAAGAGTAACGTAGATAATAATAAATTGATTTGCGTTTGAATATATATTTTATATCCATTGAAATTAGAAAACTTTATAAACTAATTAAGTTTTAAAAAAATGTTAGTATTGAATTGTGATTCTTTGGAAGTAACTTTTTATTCTCTGAAAACTGTAAAAAAATACGTGTGAAAAAATATATTATTCGACCTTCGTTTGCTTGATATTTGTCCAACAAATATAGTTTATTGAATCAGTTTCTCAAGATGTAATTACGTCGGAAATCTTTCAAGTACACGAATAGTCAATGAGTTGGATAAATATGGAGTGTATGAAAAACAAAATTGTTCAAGTTTAAGTCAAAAGCGATTCCAAATAATTCTCACGAAAATAAAAATACATATTCGACCCTCACAAGTTTGTTTACGGAATGTTATTAAATAAAATATTACAAACTTCGAAACCGTATAAACACGAGTTTACAGAACGTGTTAATAAAATTTTGTTTTTCTCAACGCCATATTATGTGTAAATATGTACGTTAGTAAATGGTAACTTTAGGTTAATATTTGCAAAGTTTTTCACCTTTAAAAGAACCTGTAAATACTGTTATTTACGATTTACGTTAGGTTTTGCATGCAAATATAGGTTAACCGTAAAATAATGTGTACCTTGAAAACTCTATTACGATGAAAAAGCCTTGCATGCATATATTTTTTGTATTAAAAAATTCATTGTTTAGAATATAAACAAATGTGTATGAATTTTAGCTAATTTTTTATATGATTTACATACGTCAATTTTTGCTTTTCATCAGGCTACTTATGTTATTATAAAAACGCAACACAATTGAATACAATTATTGTTTTTTGTACTTTTTTATATTAGTTGTAAAAGCTAAATAGAATTGTTGTTTTTCTAAATTATCCTTTTTAGACAACATAATTTAAATATTCACTTTATTTTTCCAATGATAATATGCATCATGAGCAGCTAGTTGTGTTTGATTACAGAAAGAATAAAAAAATACATATTTAATGATTGAAAATTCCCCATATATTTAACTGTTAACTTGACTTCTGTATTTCTTCATAATTAGTAAAAATAATACCAAAATTATAAACGTCTGTAAATCCCTCTGACTATTAAAAGAACGTCTTTCAAACGTTGTACATTATTTACGTGATGAGTGCATATGTCATTCCGTCTGGCATTTCTTTGACGATTTTGATTATTTCAATAGTCATATTTTTATTCAATATTACCTTTAATTGACTGACAGTAGCTTTGTATTAGGTATACAAGGAACGGCCACAGCTGCTATTTCGAAACTTAAAATTTAAGCAATCACCAAAATAACATCTAATTGACTTAGGTATATTTCGTGTCTGGTAAATATATTACTTAGTAAATAAATATTATTTAAGTATAAGCGATATGATAGTACAATAAAACTGCAAGCTGACGACAATTTTCTTAGAATTTTACAAAAATAGTGCTTATTAAATTCAACTATAAAGATGGTTTGTTCTTAAAGCAATTAATAAATGAAATCTTGACGTAAACAACTAAAAAAGGAATATATCAAAAAACGATACACCGACTTCGTTGGTTCAAATATTTACCTATCTCTCGGCAGTTATAAAAATACATGTATTGCAATAATTTTATTTAAAATAACTAGAAATTTGTTCAAATTAATATTAATGTTAAAAATTCTTAGTGCGGTACAATTAAGTGCGAAATCAAAATATAATATACATTACACAGGATGCAACTATACAAAAGTGCCATATTCTATCTAAATATGATATACAATAACATTGTATCACACAAATAAAAATACATGCTATTATTATTTTTGTAACAGCATGCAGAGATTATAAATATGTAAATTTTATCATTTGCATAAAAATGGATAGTTGAGCGTGGCTGAAAACCAGATACGTATCTCAATTTAGGGTTTACAGTCACTAACCGTATTAAATATTATAACGCGTTCGTTATAATAAATCACCAAGTTTTTCATGATAAATGCTTTGTTACGTCATTTTATGGAAAACCCTTAACTAGTTTACATTCCATTTTGTTTGTTTTTCAATACGATATTTTTTTAGGTGAAGTATTATTGATACTACAAAAAACATTTAACAATGCCCAAAAAATATCATAAAGGTGGGTTTCATGGTTATATTATATTTATTTAATCTTAGTTATGTCATTTAAATGTTTTATGGCTTTTTAAATTTCATATATAATAATACCAGCAGTGGTGGCTTAAAAACGATGCGTACATTTTTGGAAGTTTTTATATATTTTTTGGTATCAAAGGTCGCCAAACATATCTTTTCTTCCCAAACGTAACCTGGAGGCTCGAAGTGAAATGCCTTTCACCTGGACACTGGGCTTGCCAATTCATAACCGGCCATGGCAAGTTCAACGGCAAACTATTTGGGCTGGGCAAATTGGTTGAAAGGCCGGACTGCACTTGTGGACACAACCATCAGGACGCTAATTACGTACTGTGGGACTGCCCCGAGATGAAGGCCGAACGAACAGAGCTGTTTGCTGTGGTCCGTCCTCATACGGGCCCAATAGGCCACGGTGACTTAGTATCAACCAAGGCCAACTTTGAGGCATTCGATAAATTTGCAAGATCATACGGGGAACGAGACATTCTCGATTCGTCTTTAGATTCAACGCGTAGCACATTAAACTCTTCGGCCACGGCGGATTTTCAGTACGCAGATACCTAGGATACCTAAACTCACGTAGACTAAGTGGCTGAGCAAGTCACATTTTCTTTTTCTTTCTTTTTTATTTTTTTTTCTCTTATTTTAAGCACAATAGTGCATGGTTTAACGATCGGTCCGTGCAGCTCTGTATCGGCCCAGGAGTATGAGAAGTAAAATCGATTCTTTTTATTAGTATTGCGTTATGTAAGGCGGCCGTGTAACAACGGCTGCATACACATAACGGGTGAAGGTGGGACAACCAACTATATATCATTACCCAGCCGTTTGATCTTATATTTCGATTTTAGTAACATTTATTTTTAAAAAATATCATGTTGTAATAATCAGTGATTTTTTAACATTGGTATGGGTATGCTTTGAATATTTTGATTAAAATACAATGCCACTGTATTGAATTAATCTTTTGAAATTATTCGCGATTGAATTAAATTGCTATTTTTACCGAATGGAATCCATTACGAAATGAAAATTGCTGGTCCAATATTTGTTTGTAAATTACACACAGCTAGAAGTAAATCGAATCCATGAGTATTGTTTCCTATTACCAGTGATTACTGAAGTAATGCTTTCAATTATAGATCAATGCAGTCACGCAGAGACTATGTTTAATTCATACAAAGTCATTCAATCCATTATTTAAATATCGCTACTAAATTTTTATCGCCCTCATAAATAAAAATTAAATACTTAGACATTATGATTACCACAGTATGCTGCTGTTTTATTACAATCAATATTTTTACTCGTTTTATTGTGTTTGAAAAATAATATAATATAAATCGTACATATCTATTTGTGTGAGTGCAAAACTGTGTATTTCTAAATTCTTTCATAATTTCTAAACAGTTTTTTTCATAAAATTTTCAAAATTTTACAACAAAACTATCTCAAATATATGATAAATTGATACAGGTGGTATCGTATATTTAAGTTTAATACAACGGTTGATATTATAAATTGTATAAATCATGTATTGTATATGAAAATGTTTAGTTTTAGGTATTTATATTGATTAATTCTGTAAGTGAAAGAAAAACATTGATTAATTGAAATACAGTGTTTGTTGCACAGAAAATTAGAAACTTAATAATCAAAATGTTTAACATTTGTAATCGTATTATAAATAAGCAGTAAAAGAACTTTTTGTTGATTTTTTAAAATTATTTTACAGCAAATTGTATTTTTTTCTAGTGATCGTCTTGATGGTATCTCAACTTCCATTACTCCTTCTGGGGGAAGATTTGACGCTGTATCCTGGGTTTTGCTGAAGGACGAGGCATTGCCTTCACCAACGGAGTTTGTCTGCGAGTTAAGAATACCACAGGCCAATTATGTTGTCAAGAAAGAAGCCATCTATTATCCAGGTGACGATTTTTTCAAATAATTGGAGTAAACTATATGTGATTTACTTTTCCATGATGTGTAAAAATATAATACGTTAAAACGGGACAATTTATAAAAAAAAAAAATTCAAATTAATAATGTTAATAATGATATATTATTATAGGTAAGAACCTTAAGTTACACAAAAAAGCTTTGGTGATTAAAGAAAATTTAATAATTTTTGATATACGTTTTGAATAAAAAAATAAATATTATAACAACTGTATGATGTCATCATGATTGTCAAAAATGGACAGTTAATTTTTGTAAATAATAATTAATATAAGGACGAAAAATATTGAATTTTTTACTAAATATTTCTTTATTTAATTATTTGATAAGTCACGAGAAGATATTTGCTATTTGATGATAATATTCATGCGTAATTATGTCGTAAAACGTACAAGCTAAAATGGAGAAAGACAATTTTTTAGCTTAAAATCAAAAGAAGGTTAAATATTAAGCAAGATTCATACTCTCTGTAGCGTAATTCTTCCTTTGTGTTTTAATAACCTGTCACTTTGGTTGGAATTGCCCAATTGAAAAATATTTTTGTACGGGTTTGTACTGAAATCGTAAAGAGAGGGTCGTGGTATATGTGACTTGTGTTTGCTATGTTTTATTTTCTCTGTGAGATATTGGTTGTTTTAATAACGTTTTTATACATCTATCGAGTATTTTCATTATTTTATAATATCGAACATGTATTTTTTTAAATCTACAATCATCCATTAAGGATTACTATGGCTACATCACAAGTGTCAAATAATTTCATTTAAAAAGCTTCAGCGATCCAGCAATTCAATGACTCATTTACTGTGTTTTGAGAAACCTATATAATGAAAAAAATACGAGATAATTTCCTGTGATTAGATATGGAGTAGTACCAAAGAGCATCTAATAAAACACTTTTATTTAAATGTAATTAATATCATAATACTACAAATAAAAAGAAACATCTGGAGATATTTGTAAAAAAAACTTTTCGTGTCATTAATAATAGCAATATTTCAACATGCAAAGTATGCGTGGCTTGTGATAGGTGCGTGTAAGCTTATTTCCTATCATTAAAGTTAGACCGATTATAACTGTCAAGGAACTTGTTCGAGGAAAGTTGTCTAAATTAGTGACATACAAATTATCTTAAAATTTTCCATTACATATTAAAGTTTTGAGTTTATAAATAATTAATACAAAATTTTTTTAAACGAATAGCTTAAAATATATTTTTATTCAAAAATACAGGGTAACAATTGCTTTTAGAAATACGAGTTCTAAAACAAATATCAATACGAAAATTTTTAATAATAGAGTAAAAAAAATAAATACATAAAAAGGGGTATGTACACAGATGTAATTTTGATTACTGTATGTGCTCTGTGATTAAGTAGATTAGATTTTAACTAGTTTTGGTAATTTATTTTTTAACGTGCAGAAATTATATTTAAAATTGAAATTTTATTTTATCGCGATGCGGAATCTATATCAAGAAAAATTTACATTATTCATTTGACGTTCATTTATTTATTTATGCTTATTGAATGTTGCACAAATCATTATTTCATATGTAGACTATCAATTATTTATTCATATTATCATTAACGAAGCTAGAATCATCACATTTAATATAAATGACAACATTTAAAATACGTTAATGGGCCTGAACGAAACATTGAAGCAATGGCAGGCAATAATTCAATTTTATTCGTAAAATTGTTTGCAGAATGAATTATAAATGTTATTGGCGAAATTTCTGCTTGCAAAATTCTAGATTTATGTTGGTATTGCGTTTTATATTGCAAATATTATAAATATGACAAATGTATTGGATTCCTCGTTGAAACAAATGCATGTCAAAGTTTGTCTCAAATTATTATTTTAATGTCAAAATCATCAACTGAAAAAAACTGATCATTGACCTCTTCGACGCGTTCACTTTGTATCGCGTCAAATGGTATATATAATTACGCTGCATTGAAATCCGTATTATTCATTTTTCAATGAACTCTGAAACAAACGATATATGTGAGACTCTTGAATATTTTTTTTTTATCTCAGTTGGAATCTAAACTCTCTTCATATTGGGGATTGAAATAATACGTGATTATGAAATTCACGTTGCAAAATATGTGACAAAAATAAACTGATCGATTTATTTGGCGAGATGACCGAAAAGTCAACGAAGATGGGAGAGTCCCAATCACAGATATTATTTAAATAAGAAGACACAATATTCTTAGTGTTAATATTTTTTACGATATTGGTTGTATTGGGTGGTATGCACTTATGAGTAAGATGACGAATATTTAACAAAGCTCTCGGGATACAAATATATTATATAATAATTATGAATAGATAGCAGTGTGCCATAGTGGGTTTTATTTAGTAACAATATCTAGTAGTAGTAGAAAAAGCATATATCAAAATAAGTCGAAAGTATATACATTGTGTGGAATATAATTTTTTTTAAATAAAAACGAGGTATCAGGGTGATATTTGGGACCGGAAAAATAATACCTTACCAGTAAATCAAAGAAAACTATGAATGGACAATTATTTAACATTCATCTATTTTAATGTGTTTTGAGCAGAGACTATAAAAAATCAACGAAATCCACAGGATCAATAAATTGATGATAAAATTTTTGTATAATCAAAATATATTTTTTTAATATTTTCAAAAAATAACTAAGACTGACTTTGAAATTGAATGTATTTGAATTTTCGTTGAGTGAGTTTAAAAAAACATGCATATATATTTGACACTAACAAAAAATATACTTAATTAAATTATATGTTTATATTTTCGAAGTAAAATTTATATTTATTTACTAAAAATACATAAGATAAAACTAATATTAGTGTATAAAATTTATTTGGCATTATGATGTGAAATCGAAGACACATATGATACGAAAATGTTAATATTTTCAGTTATTTGTGATATTATGGTAGACTCTATGTTTGTTTCTCATAATACACAGAACACCAGGAACTCAAATGTGACTAATTGAGTATAATAATTCATCAGTAATTATCTTCATACAATGGCTATAAACAATATGTATCAATAATAATCTAAAATAAAGATAAGAACAAGAAGTTAAAATAAAAGTACTCAGTGGACAGAATTTATCTAATTTTTGAATATTTATGGTGACAGGAAAAGGCTATCTGGTCGAGCAACCTGCGGCTGGTACACGCTTATACGGTAAGCACGGCGATTAACCCTGATTACCCAGCATAGAAAATCACTATTATTTACCATATGTTTATTGTTCACCACTTCCACCACACAGCCTTCGAAAATTAATTCAATTTCTCTCTCACTGTCACAATTCATAACCTTACTAGATCACCTATTAACTATAAAATACCATGTCAATTCGAAAATAAATTTTACAAAAGGTTTTTGTTGAACTTATTATAATATCACTAAGGATGTATAGGTTTTTTCCAATGATTGTGTTTCTTTACCGACTATCGTAAAATAAATTGGTAAAGAAATAAAATTCATTAATACCTAAAGTAAAAAGCCCCACAAAATCACACTAAAATCTAATCCCGTAGCATATTTGGTCGATAGTTAACTGTGTAACATTTGGTATATCAAAAAAAGAATCATACAAAATCCGATAACAAAATAAAGCATGGTTTCTCAAAGTTCTCCTCGTGGTCTCCTAAAGGTTCATAATGACTCGAAGGGGGTTTGTGTCAAGAAAAGAAAAATATTGGTCAACAGATCGGATTCCATTTACTAAGCTGCACGCATAGTAATGCAGCGCAGTAATTTTCGTTTGACGAGCCTAGATGTTTTGGGTGTGGAAGTATCTTATTTGACTATTAATTCATAGTGCGACATTATAAAATTGGTCATATTACAAGATGAATTTATTGGGACAATCACAAAGGAAGAACGAAAGATACAGTTTATAAAGGGTTACTAGGAGTTCTAGCTTCAAACAGATATACCTTTTGCTTGTTCTGCATTATGGGCTATCGCAAGAAAGTTTTTGATAGCATTTCTTTGACATGTGGAAAGAAATTTTAGTGCAGTTACTGATATTCTTTCAAATAAAAAATAAATTAGTTTCATTTCACTGTGAGCAATATTGTGTCCACATCTGATAAACACACATACATAAACACACATAAATATATTTATAGCTAAGTAGACTGTTTTTTCAACATTTGTTAAATAATCAGTTCAATTAAATTTCTATGAATTAATTCATATATGTTGAACTAATCTTATCGAGTCATTTTTGTGAGTTTTTTTTCTTTATTAAAAATAATTACTATAATATTTATGTGATTGTTCGCAAAACAATATTTCATTGAAAAAACACGGAGAAACGTTATTTATTGTAAATTGGGTTAAAAATATTGCCACGATCGTTTCTTTAATATTCTTTCATTCATCTACCGCAAACAGTGTACAAGAAGTTTAAAAACTAATACATATTCCATTAGAAAACAATTGGATGGCAATGTTTTAAATGATATTTATTTACTGGGTAAAACTTCAAATTGATTTTTTCAAATAATATTTCCTTATTAATAAAGTTTCGAAACTTTATTTTCGTTAGTAATTCGTCTTTTATATATACGATATAATTTTTGCTGACAGTTTGAATGCATCCGTAAACAAGAATGTCTGACAACGTGGAAAACAAAAAACAAAACCTCTGCCATGATTAAAAAAGCATGTGATAATGTACAAAGGTTGCTGAATTCAAATTTGTTATAGAAATGTCATCAAATACTCTCAGTAGATAATTTAAATTAAAATTAATCAACACACCTAGTCCTTTTTTTACGCGATACATTGGTTCCAAAAAATGCACGTAAAAAAATCGCATAAAAAAATGATTTCTTGCAATTGCATTATATTTCTTTACATACCCTAAAACACGAATTATCATAATATCCGATACACTTGTTAACATTTGGCAATTGTATGTGTATGTAAAAAAATGGAATGCTTTACAAAATTAGGTTTTAAAAATACACATATTTCTTTTATTTAAAAAAATAATGAAACGTACATGCCCAGCATCATATGTAAGTGTCTTCTTTAAAAATAATTTGGGGAAAAAATTACGTAAAAACGAGTGAAGCGCGTAAAAAAATGTAGCGGTGCCGTCCAAAAAAATTGCGTATAATCGAATTCGCGTAAAAAAAGGACTGGGTGTATAACAAAAAAAGCGATTTCATATCACGAATTATTTCAAGTCGACTGAGAATGCGCATTGAGTAAAATGGCTCGTATTGTAAAGTAAAGCACATAAAAGACAAATACATTACGAAAGTTCTAATGAAAAATACAAAACACATCTGACCAATAAAATAATGGTTTTAAGAAATTATATTATATACTGTGATTATTAGTAAGATCGCCATTCTTTCACCTTGATTTTAGTTAACAGTTTTGAGTGCAACAATGTAAAATGTACTGTATTTATAAAGATTCTTTCCGTAAAAACATGCATAATTAACGAGATAAAATAACGCGTAGACATTTTTAAATATAATATTTTCCTTTGAAGATTATTAACCCTTACCCAATTGAGTATTGAAGGACTCTTTCGGCGTTTTGAAAATCGGTGAAAAAGTGAAGAGCTTTCCCACATCTTTTGGTTCAGACTGACTAATGAACTTCGCTCTTCTTTTCAAAAGACCGACAAACAGGCTATGGCGCTTTCATTTTTTTAAAAAAAGCAATGGCGAACCCTCATACATTGACTGAAGAATACAACGTGAGGTATATACAAAAAAAAAATAGAAGACTTTATTCCACCAAATCTATGTCTCTTGTTATAAAATAATATTTTGTATAATTTCTGATGTCAATTGAAGGTGCTTGATGGAATTCAGTTGGTCAGTTTTATCTTCAGACATGATGTAATGCCTAGAGATCCAAAAATACTAAACACGTGTCGTTATGAAGACATATGCGAAATCCTACAAAGTTTCATTAATTCAAATTTATAATTGATATGTTTATATGGAGACAATATTCAAATAAAATCATACATTTTTTAATTTGGCCTTTGAAAGTAAAACCAAAAAGAACGAAATAATAAAAAAAAACTTATCTTAAGGCTATTCGAGCATTACTTTGTTTTTGAAAAGTATTTTTACTATAAAATTCTATCCTACTGCCATCAAATTATACGTATCAAAAAAAAGGTAGACGGAGAAGGGAATTAGCTTGTAGTTTTTTTCAAACTTCATGTTTATTTAAAAATATTATTTGTTGAGTGGCACCTTACAGATTCCACAGAGTGAAAAATTGTTCCGAAAACTTATCGAATAGGAATGTATCAACATATTGGCTATATAAATAATGCTATTAACTATTCGTTAAAATCGCTCACTGGCTTATAAAAGCCAAGTATTCTTTTGTGAATCAAACACTTGTTTCAGCGGTTAACCAAGGTTAAGAATCACTGCATTGGAGGGTTGAGTACTCTAGATAGACAGAATGGGGTAGAGCGGCCCTTGTTTTCAAGCCTGCTGGAATCTACGACCATTGTCAAAGAATGGAACCTTTTTAAATTTTTTAAGGCCTTAGAATTTTGTCTTTGAATTTTTTTGCTTTTCTCTTTAAATTATTGATAAGTGCCGATTTTTTATGGATGAAGAGGTTCCCTCAACACCAAAGTAAATCAACTACTTTTTATAAGGTATTTGTTAGCATAATATAGTGATTATAAAATATTGGAGAATTCTTATTACGAAAATTGCTTGTGTACTTTTTCATTTCAATTAACCGCAAAATTCTTTTAACGTCGAACACGTTTCAATATTTTCAAAAATTTACATAATGTACCAAAACTATTTATACTTACAAAGACCGAATTCAATGTCAGTGGACGTAAGTATATTTTTCTTAGTAAAACAGCTTAAGATCAACACGTTGATTCAACACAAATTCTAATAAAGATTTTTTTGAAGATAAAGAAAATATTTTTTATCATTAAAAACCGAACATTACATGAAAAAATAAGTAGCCAGTACTTAGAAATATACATATGTATGATGAAGACTAGCTATATCATAATGTGACATTCATCCGACACGTATGAGGAAATATCGCCTTTGAAATCTGCCGCCTTCCCCTCGGCTATCATCCTGTCACTCACCCCCCATGAAGCCTTTCTCCATCCTAAGTGGTCCTTCATTTCCTTTCATGGAGCCGCGCGAACACTTACAGGGGCGAATATCTAGCAAGGGAAAGCCATCACGACCCCTCCGAGGCTAGCATACCTCGCACCCTCAACCTGGCTAAAAGATTCCTATGAGCCGACGTGTAAAAAGCCTATTTGCGTATAAAAATACGTGGGTACTGCTTAATTCAGCGATAACCTACTTTTCTTTGGAACCTCATGTAATGTTTATATAAAGTATGATTACTTGATTCAACAAAAGTTTAAATAGTGTAAGCAATACGAAATTTTGATTATTTTGTATTACATACTAGAAATATAAATGATAAAAATAAATTGATTGAATTGGCATTCACTTGGTAGAACTCCATTATAACACGGTGAAAAAATAGCAATGTATTTTAGTTCTACAAAATTTTGTAGAACTAAAATACATTGCTATTTTTTCACCGTGTGATAAAAATAGATATTCAAAAATAATAATAAGCCACGATACGAATCAGCATTTTAATTGTACAAAAGAATTTAACAACATTGTCGGTATAAATTTAGAGAGCATATAATATATTATTATACGAATATCTATTGAATACTTCCTGATATTGCTAGGTTATATGGGTGAAATAATCATGAGTAATTAGGAAATTCCCACTTCTAGATTCCGTTGAATAAATTGTTGTATTTTTACCTTAGCTTTGTTTGTTCCCTTGACCACTACTATGAATGTTGTGCACTCACTTCACGATTGATATTCACTCACCATTTTATTTCACGTTGACGTTATACAAAAATCGATGCATTGTTATAAAAATAACGCTGTGTTTCAATTCATCTGAATAAATGTTTATGTTGATCTACGTTTTAAATATTTACGGTGAAAAGAAATCTACTGGAAAATTCTACGTAATCTCTTAGTTATAATTTCGTATGTGCAATAATATTTCTCCGTGTATTGAGTTTGTTCATTATAATATAACCGTAATAAAAAAAAATATATATGATTTTAATCTACAGGTGCTGATGGTGCGGCACAACTGCAAGTCTTCTGGTTTCTCATCATTTTACCATTCACCTTGAGGTTTTTGTAAACATACAAATCACATTTGAAGGTAATTGTATACAACCGATATTTTCTAAAAATAAGTGAAATAATAGTACTCAACCAGCTCAGTCGGGTTTTGGCGCTCTGTAAAGATATTAGATCCAAATATTTTCAATCAGAATTTCGTTACAACAATAGAGAAAGACTTCAATACTTCTTACGAGTTGCCAGATTTTGTTTTTAATGCGAATAGATTTTACTTGAAATAGGATGACGTTGGTGTGATAAATAAACAACAAATTCGGCACTAAACCTTTCGTTAATTTTTTAAATCGCATTACAGTGATTCATAGTAAAGTAGTATTTATCATTGATTGAATTGGCATTCACTCGGTCGAACTCCATTATAACACGGTGAAAAAAATAGCAATGTATTTTAGTTCTACAAAATTATTTAAAAAAAAATATAGTTGATAGCTATTTCGGCTCACGCCATCGTCAGAACTATGCTTAAACTAACATTCGCTGATCTATATAAAGCTGTAAAAATAGATTCACAATTCGATAATCACGTTATTAAGGAATCACATAATATAAATTCAAACTCAGCGCCTAAATGTTTGCATCTTTGTAGTAAGGGTCGCAGATTGACGGCTTTGGAACAGCTGGAAATCAATAGACATCAATTATCACAAAGGATTCTTAACGAGCAAACTAATATATTATCGTCCCCATTAGTTCAACCTATTCCCGGGGGGTGGTCTGATTTGCTTCCGTAATGACCACTTCCGTGCCACATGTAAACTTATTGTCATAGCCACCTATTATTTCATTTAGAATTTTTGAAAATTTTGCGTTATCGTGTGAAAGTAACAAGCTAGGCCGTTGGAACAGGAGAGAAGATGTGTTGTGTACCTTTTCTGCACAGCTATATAAAGATAAGCATAGTTCTGACGATGGCGTGAGCCGAAATAGCTATCAACTATATTTTTTTTAAATAATTTTGTAGAACTACAATACATTGCTATTTTTTTTCACCGTGTTAGTCTTAATCAGTCTTAAGTAGAAATTGCTTTTAGTTGTGGCTCTAAATATTGCAATATTAGTTTTAAATGTTTATTCGGAATCGTTAATAAAATATATGACCACTGTAACCAAGAGAGACTGTGTTCTCATTGGTTTTATTGTCAACAGTAATTTAAAATTCTACATACAACGTAACTGATAACAATTATGTCATCTTATTAAGCGTCAATAGAAATTTCTTATTTACAAGAATGATTGCTTTTTGAAACTAAAACATTTTTCTGTTTATTTTTCAGGTAAATCAAAGTGAGTAATTGAAGAAAAAAAGTGTATCAAATGTGCTTTGAGAAATTATATATTGTAAAGGTAGTTAACATATCCATCAAATATAAACTCTGAAACATTTGTGAATTGACAATATTGTAAATAAACTTAAAAAAAGAAACTTTATTGATATGTTTTATTAACTTAATTTATTGACACCAAAATAAAATACCTAAAATTTATTGTAAAATAAATATATGAAATGTTACACACTAGTCACTTTCCCAAAGTTTATTTGCAAAATGCTAACTTTAGTAGAAGTTAATAGATAATATTATTTTTTGTTGATCGGTTCATTGTTTCATGTTGTTTTGTCCATGAATTTTTAAAATTATAAATACTTTAATATATTAAATTTACGTTATGCTAACACCATGTGAAAGACAATTTTCATACATCAATGAACATATAATGAATTAAATAAACTATAATATTTATCATAAACATGTTTTCCATGATTTTCATTTAAGCGCAACGTATTTAAATGTATGTGACGAATTGAAATTTTCAAAGTTTTGTACAGTACTTAATTTGATGGTATTTATATTTAAATAATAATAATTATACCAATATATCTTTGTATAAATGCTTGTTTTGATTAAATAAAATATTCAAAAATATGTAAATAATTCTAAGTTTGTGATGTAAAAAATGTTAAATATTCTTACTTAAATTGATGTACATTCTATAATTTTAAAGTAAATGTATCAAAGTTTCAAAATTTAAAACGACTTTTTGATGTTTTGAATATGCGTGTTTTATCAATACTACTGAATATTTGAAATCCTTAACGTATCAAACAAAAATCGACTGTTTTTATTCAAACCAAATTTGATTGTAATTTTATGTACGTAATAAACGTGTGATTTAATTCACAATTGAACATTGTACAGGGTAAGGTAAGATTTTATTGATAAGTGTTTCAAATTTTAAGTCTAAAGCCTACCGATTGTCGACGCTTATACGCGTTCCATGATTGTGTTACAAAAATATTTACTGTATATGTATATAAATGTACGACTATTCAATAGTACACTTTACCATTCTATTTTAAAATTGGGTCAAAGATTGATGCCAAACAAGTTTGAGCTTTGCCACAGAAAAAGACGTAAAATTTATAAACATTTATTTTATATGAATTAACAAATATAAAGTTAATATATTATCAGTTTTCTATGAAAAATACAAACAAAGAAAATATCCAAATTAATTTATTTTCAACAACTTCTTCAGTTAAAATACTAATCTATTGTATTATACGATAATTTTCTCAAATAGTTTAAAATCCTGATAATCATGAGTTATGTTTTGTATTTTTTTATTAAAAATGTATGCTTTTAAATCTTGGAGTAAGGCATAAAATTTTTTTAAGCATACCATATAATACAAATATAAATCATTTTATTCTATTACAAATGAAAAGTATGTAAAAAAATATTTTTTATTCCTTTATTTACCTTTGTATACGCCGTTATGTTATATAGCCGATGTTTGATATACTTATTGTTTTTCATTAAAAATTGTAACAAACAATGAAAAAAAATCATTTTTGGTTGAATTATCTTCGGACCGCTCAAACGTTATATAATTGAAGGCGATTTGGAGAATTTCATATTTCAAACAAAATCGAAAAAAAAAGTTTAACAAACATAAAAATATATTTCTTTTTTTGTGTGGCAAATCCCAGGCATGTATCTATTCGATGCTAACAGTTCTTGTGAAAGCTTAAAGTATTCAAAATAAATAATATATGTGAATCATTTTCGTTCGTGTAAATGCTTAAAGCTTATGCGATGGAGTCAATGTGTTAAAAATGGACGTATTTTATTCAAATTAAGATTTTATTCAGTAAAGATAAAAATGAAATGTTTATTATAAATATAAAACCGCAGTCAAAAAGTCATCCAGATAAGATGAAATAATTTTATATTTTATATCAAATATTTGAGCTGCATTGCTGAAAATAAAAAATAACATTTTATCAACCAAGAAACATAAAAAACTATTAATTTATACACAAGTAAAAAATATTTACAAATTAAAATTATTTGATTTGCTTTGGGTATTATTTGATTCTCATGATGTTGTCTACACTATATAATTTACAGTTTCAATATCTACATAAAAATAATAATTTTATATTGATGGGTACAGCAGTCATTATTTGCATATGAAATAATTATTATTATACATTGTAATAAAATATTGAATGAGTTTCTTCATAATCAATGAGTGGATTTCATTCAGTTCGAAGCAAACATGTACAGTTCATAAAGCATTTTACCAAAAATAAAAATCTGGTCATTGTATTCACACATATTTGTAAAATGTCATTGTAATGATTATAAATAAAAGAATATTTTTTTTGAAATAAAAAAAGAAGTTTTATTTATTATAAGTTTCAAATTCAAAATAAATCTTATCAACATCTAACCCTTCATAGTTCTTTCCCACCAAGACATAGTGCTTAAAAATATAATTAAAATTTATTAGATACCAAACGAGGTTAAAAACTTTATTTTATTTTAGCTTTTTATTGTGACCAAGTATATATGATGGTAGTTTATCATATGCAATTTGTTCGCATAAATGAGTGGTAAAAATATGTTATATGTTTTTTCTATATCCAATACGAATCTACAATAAAAAAAATATGAAAGGACAATCACTTTACCCATTTCAAATAATATTGTGGTAAGAGTATGGTTATTATTGATAAAAAAATCATAAGAAAATTCGGAATAAATTTCAGTCATATCCAAGCATAATATAAGAATGAAATAAATAAAGCACTAATGTAATAAATATTATAAAAGTTTTTTAGATATTTTTATTTACCCAATTAATACTACAAAAATCGTCTCTTCAAAAAATCCGTTGAATTTGTATTATGATTTCAAGAATTGCGGTAACAATAGAAGCAGAACGTTTGTAGCTGTATTTTTTTCATAAAGTAAAACGACTTTTAATATACATCAAACCATTCAAATGATAGCATGCTAATTTAATACGAAACCCGAGTGGAAAAAAAACTGCAAATATTTTTTTAAACAAAACAGTCTTGATGGGAAAATTTTATCGTTTTCGCAAAGAAAGGCAAAATAGAAAGATAACAATGGTTTCATCCCTTAACCGATGCCTAATTACTTTGGGAGGAGCCGCGGAGGCTCTCCACCGGAAGGAGGAAAAAAGACTAAGGTTTAGGGGGTGAAGAGTTGGGAGTTCATCCTAATTAGAGCAGAGGAAGTGGAAATGGAAAGTAAAACTTGAAGAACAAAGGCCAAGAGTCTCGCGAAGATTTTTTTATTTGTTTAAAGACAGCGACGTCTCTGTGTAAAATTAACTTTGGGGTTTTGTTTGTTTACTATGGTAATGAGTCTAATATTTTTGCTTGCTGCTTGCTTCCTTCATTAACTATTCACATAATACGGTCCAAGAAATAAACTCCACGATATTGCAAATGATAAGAGGCAGCTTGAAAACGTACGCAAGCAGTTTTTTTGCGCTTAAAGAAAGGTTTCTGCTCGTAAACTGTTTGACAGCTATAGCGTTAGCCCAAATGCCGACCGTAGTGAAAATTATTAAAAATAATACCTTTTATTTTCGTCACATTTTTTTTTTCCATGAAATATAAGTTGATGCAGTACTGTCATTAAGTGAGAATAGTAAAAATATATATATCATCTCATTTCATTGTATTGAAAGTTAGATCGTGTATACTTTTGAAAGGAAAAAAATGTATACATGACCAAGTACAAGTTAACTATTATAAAACTTTCATATTAAGTAATTTTACATTTACATATGTTTTGTCACAAACGTTTTGGGTATCCATTTTAATGCAATCAAATGTACATATCTGGCAAGCTTTCGGCTATTTATTAGTTTTAAATACAGGGAATTATATAAAACATATTTGTCTTACTGTAGTAAAGTGTGTTATAAATTATTGAATTACGTATTTGACAAAATCACCATCAATATAAATTACCAAAATAATAACACATGATTTTACACATTTTTTTAGATTTTAAAATCATACAAATGACTTTTTTATTTGTGAGCTATTTAATCAGATATTTTTTGTGTTAAGAGAAAAAAAGAAGTTGTTAGAAATAACGCATCTGTTAAAAGTTGACAAGCCATTTAACTATGGCCTATTAAATAAATATACGAAATTTGGAAGAAAAACAGCATATTTATTTGTAGTTTGAGATACATTTCAATTGAGGAAATCGAAATGATTTAAGCTGATAATTATCACGATGAAATCAAACATAATTAATCATTATAAATGGAATTACCTAAGCATTGATGTAGGTTAAATTATAATTGATTACAATTACGATTAACATTGTAATAAAGCTTCACAACTCTTTATCTTTAACAAATAGCTGCGACATTCAGTCACATATATCTGATATAAAAAATCTGGATTCCATAAATTGTGATAATATATTTAATTAGAATTATTTAAACTTTCAAAACCCAAAGCAATTTTGTAATTTAAACTATTTCCGAATAATTGAAGTTTCTTCAGACGAAAATGTAATCATGTCTTTTGTTTCAAACAGAGACTGTTCAGAGTAATTCCAATTAACAAATATAAAATCGTCAGAAAGCTGTTAGTATGACTGAAATCCGGTTTAAGTATTATGAATACGAGAAACGGTTTGTTAACGAAGTAAAACTATTTATCCGATGTCCAAAATTACAACATTACAATGACTTTAATTTATGTTTTACTATTATTGAATGGTAATGTTCTGTGATGTGGCCTAATTTTGCCGTTAAATTAATGATTATTTGTCACAAAAATAGTATATACATATTTTATTACACTTTAAGTGATGTAGGTCGTTTGACGTTAAAGTAAATTCTCAGGCACAGAAAATGACAGCAGAGATATGTTATTAATTATTTTATTCTATTTCACCATATATTTTCTCCATTTTTCTAAATGTTTAATACATTATCAAAGAATTGTTGAATAATAGCTGGTTGTTATTTAAGAAATGATCTTTTATCTACTCTTTCCGCAACAGATTCCGTTGAAATGATTCACATTAAGCTTCTCGTGATACTAGTTGTAAAAAAAATATTATATTCGCAACGATTTAAATTCGGAGAACTCCCATCAAATTTTCAAATAAATCATTAAATAAATAGTATATAAAATGTTGTATACGATCTAAGCATTAAAATTTTCCAATATTAGAATTACGTGAGGAAACGGATGTATATGTTACAATAAAATTGTAAAAACCGATATAAAAATTATACTTTATTTCAAAAAAATTAAATGCGATTCTTTAATTGGTTATCTTTTTATTTTAAATATTAATCTATATGATATCATTAAGAGAAGTGAAAAAAAAAGTTTTTTTTTCTTCCAATTTTTTTCAATTAAAAATAAACATTAAATCATAATAACGCAGCTATTGTGTTACCGAGCAAAAAATATTATTTCTTTAAAAATTTAAATTGAGAATTCATCAATGTTGAAAGTATATTTTTTCGAAATAGTTAATGTTTATAATCTCACTCTGTGTCCCCCTGTCATTGTTTGATGAGAACGTTGTAAATGAATACATTGCAACAATAAAATTTGCAATTTTACTGTATTGGGTTTCGCTTATAGTTGATTTGTTTTAAAAGATGCCCTTGATTCACGCTTTGTGGTTTTTGGCATCTTAGACGGGATTGGCTTTCATTCTCCCATTTCATTTTGCTTTGAATCAGCCCCGAGCAGCCTCAAAAGCTTCCCTCCTATTGTTCTTAAGCTTTTTACCTTCTTGCAGGCCCCCGTTGAAAAGTTGAAAGATTTAATAAGTGTTTGGAGGCTTTGATGAAAGGCGGAGTGAGGCCGAGATGGACTGTTCAACGACTAAAAGAGCGGCTTCAGGAATCTTATACAGCTTTTAAAGCCACGCACTTTTGCATCCACGGCTATTTTGTTTGAGGATTTGAGTGCCTTTTTTATATAACGACCGACCTAGAAAAATTACTGAATTCTAATGTGCTGTACATAAAAAAGTGTAATTAAAAATTCTCCCTTCATTTAAACGCACGATTTTACACTTAACCACGAGTGTCACCATCAAAAGAAAATCATTTATAAGAGAAAAAAAAATATATCCAAAAGATATTTACAGTGATAATAGTTTTTCACCCAAATAATATATTAAATAATATTTTAGTTTGTCTCTTAAAAAAAGAATTTCATTTGCTATTTCTTATTTTGAAAATAATTATTATATTAAGAATATTTTAACCAATGTGATGAGATATTGACAATAAGTTGAGCTTTCTGAAGAATTAAAAGATTCAAATTATGAGAGCGTGTGGAAAAAAAACCATCTTAATAAAAACTAGTCATAAGATTTTATGGATCCTTCTCACTGCAGTTTTTGTTAGATTATATTAGCGTTCATCTATTTAATTAAGTAATATTGTGCATTTTGTATTTATTTTCTTACAAGCACAATTGTTTATAAGGTCACCCAACTAACGGACTTAAAATTATAGCAACCTCAGTTCGATAACCTGAATATGCAGTTTAGTTCGGGTTTAAAATTATAATGGCGTGAGAACAAGTTAGAAACAATTATTTTAACTCTTGATAATAGTCTTCGAGATGCAAGAACGTCAGTCACCTCCTGAGATCGGACCAATAAACTTCAAAAAGCAGACTTTGGTTATAGCTAGAAATCTTGTACATTTTCTCTTTCTCTCCGCACAGACGGTCATTGTAGTATAAATTTAAATTAAGGTTTTCAATGAAATTATATTTTTTGCCTTATCCGTTCTCACTGTTAATTCCAGGGAAAAATGATATCAGAGAGATTCATGACTTTTTATACTAGAACTCATACCCATGAATACCTCAATCGAAGAGAATATCGATAAACATATAAGATGATCAAATAAATTCGTTTACACTAACTAATTTCACATTATGTAAACCAATATTGTATCAAAAAGAAACAGGAATTTTTGTCACATAATTTATAAGTTTTGTTATGAATAAAACTTGTGGACTAAATTAGTTCACACCATGCCAATGCAAATTTTTCGTATCGAATCCTCTGTAAAAGGGAGATGTACTTGACAAGCGAGGAATTTGAAGTTGTTAAAAACGCTTATTAAAATGGTAATTAAACTTCACCCTCTGTACCATCTCTCGTTCATATTGAGTTTTGTGGTGACCAATTAATGTGATGTTTGATGAATTTCCAAGGCCCTTGATCCGAGAATTTGTTATAAATTTTTATTATTTACTTTAGGAACATAAAATTTGCTTCAAAAGTTATTTCAGGATTTTTATGCTTAAAATAAGTTTCATCTAAGATTGTAAATCATGATTTGAACAGGTTAAAAAAAGAAAAGTTTTAAAATTGTTAATCAATAACGAGGTGAGATATTGGAAGTCAAAATAACATCCCTGTAGCCAATGTTCTCGTTTTAGATTATCTATATAAAAAATCAATATATTGTATATTCGGGTAATAATTGAGCTATTCTCAATATTAAGACGAATAAAAAAATGTATGATATCGACTGAAGGTTCTTGGTGGAATTTATATATCAAATTTGAATTGTTACAACTTTGTACAATTCCACATGTTTTATCACAAAAAGATTATATGGAAAATTTAAGTGGTTGAGTGAGTGAGTGAGTGAATTGACTAAGTCAGTTGTGTTGCATCCGTGTGGGAATGCCTGAAGATGCCGAAAGGCGAAACCCGGGTCGTTAGTGACAAAACACGTGGAATCGCACAAAGTTGTCATAAATCAAATTTGAATAAAAAATTGTTTAATATAAAAAAAAATATATTTCAATTTCTCTATCAAATAAACGATTACATGATTTAGGTGTGACCTTGTTATTATAAAAACGCAAACTCCGTCTGAACGCTGTAAAATAAACAGGGAAAATCCCCCGCGACAAAGTTTGATAAAGTGTTCACCGGAACCTTTCAAAACAACTCAAATCAGTCAGCGCCTTTGAGCCGATTGATTTGTTATCGACGTCCAGCGAGAGGCGACGCCTTAAAGCGTCTCTTGGCTATAAACAGACGTCTCAATTATTCAAGCCCTCGATAAACTCGCGGCTGATTGACGGCCAAAGGTAATGAGTGAGATTAAAAGGTTAAGTGGGCCCATTATTTTTACAAGGGCATATTATTATGATTGATATTCAGGGTTAGGCCATGTTATCATGGAAATTTGCATCGAAAAATATTATTGTAGAAGATCGTTTTATTATGGACTGGAGAATATTTTAAAAACAAATATCTCAACACTTCTTGGCTCGTAAAATATATATTGTGGAAATGTGTTTTTATTATTTAAAATATCATACCTTTCTACCTGACAGATAACACATTATAAGAGATAATAAAATAACGTGTTATTTATGAGAATAAATATGTTTCATTTGATTATGTTATAGTATAAGCTCTAGTTGAACAGCGTGAGAAATATTTGTCAATATCAAAAATAAATATACGTACAAATATAAATTATACAGTCAACTAAGAATGCTTGATGTTACCCTGTATATTATTATAACATCAATACGATCAAGTTATTTGCATTTCCAGTATTTTCATTGACAAAAGGAATTAATTTTTAAATAATTGGTTGCGCTTTGTTTTTTTATATCACTGAAAGACACGCTTAACAAATACTGATTGATTGGCGTAAAATGAAGAAAAAAGCATAATTTCTCAAAATCAGCTCTTATTTCTTTATGAATCAGTTCAACCCATGTTTCATATAACATATAACGTTCTGGTAAAATTTTCAACATATAAAAAAAGATGTTATATTCTAAATAATCATATTCAATCCGTAAAAGATCGAAAAGTTATTTGGAAAGTTGAAGACAACTCGATGTTTATTTATGATTTATTACGTCCGCAAAGTCGTCAACACGTCGCAGAAATGTGCAAACACAAAACTCGCTCCACTTAAAGTCGGTGAACTTTTTCACGTATAAAAGTGCAATAAAATGAAAGTGCCGTTTTGAGCGTACAAGAAGTGTAAAAACAAACAAATTACGCTCCGAGGAGCGCTTATCTCTTCTATTTTTCCAACACTTTTCCAACAGCTAAAAGACAGATTCGCCAATACACGTACAAATGCTCTAATACACTGGGCCGCTTGAAATTTAAAATGTCACAAATATATTTTTAGGTGGTATATATTACTACGGAGAGCAAAAAATCGATAAACTATATTTTTACATAAACATTATAGTA